>APFE031264281.1:3618-41169 GCA_000404065.3 Pinus taeda | reverse complement strand
TATTAAACAAACGAAGTGTTAAAGTAAGAATTCATGACTGTCATGCTCTGCTTTTAAGTTTGTTTAGTTTTAATGTTTTCTACTGTTTAGGGAGGATTCAAAGTTATTGTTTGCCCTCCTTAGCTCCTCACCTATCTTTCTCATTCATTCACCTCAGCTAAAGGCATCAATACGGTCTCCTATCTCGCCCCAAAGAACCCCCTGCAGAAACTGTGTCAAATCCCCGCACCCAAAATTGCCACTTCCTCAATTTGCCACCAAAGCCCAAAAATTTCAAAATCAATCCTTCTAATCAGTTTACTAGCCTAATATAAGTGTTGCCTTATTGGTCATCTCATCCATTGAAGATTTACGAGAGAGACTGGAGAGAGCCTTCTCCTGCCCCGTAGGGCTAGCTACGAGGCTAAAAGGTTTGATGTTGCCTTGAGGTTTGCCTTTTTCAGCCTGAGGTGAAATTTCAAGCGCTAACACTTTCAACCCTTTTTGATAAACTTTAAAATAGATAATTGTTTTTTTGCAATTGGTTGAAGAGGGCGGGGTGGTACAAGATATTTTAAAGGTAATGGATATAATACTCATAAAATTTTAACTCCCTCGTATTTCCCTGCAACTATTAGTCCAGAGGCTCTTTATGTAAAGCAGGGGAAAATGGAGATATTTATTGAGTTAGACTCAAGCTAGTTCTTACCTTAGAAATATGAACTCTATCACTTGGAAAATATGAATATTCCTCCATGGGAAAATAATTAAGAAAGTATGACTTTAGAATTCAATAAAGGTACCCCTTTGAGGTAAACCAAAACCCATGAAATTGACAGAGAAAAAAATTGTGATGCATGTTGACCAATGTTAGGTAAGAAAAAGTCTTCTATATAAATCCTGGTAATGTCACCAAAACCAATCAGAAGCGAAAGTGAAATCAACATTCAAAAAATTGCAACAAGAAAGAAAGGATATGCAAATTAAAAGCAAAAAGTTGAATGAAAACCCTAAAATCAAAAGAAAACCTCAACAAGACAGTTTGCAAAATATCTAAAAAAAAGGATAAGTATGAAGGAGGAAAATATGTTTTTCTTAAGTTGAGATCCTATTAAGTTTTTTTTCCTCTTATGGGAAAATCCGGGCAGATCAACCCCGAAGGGAATTAAATCCCGTCAGTGAGACTATCAGGCCTAACCCTAAGGGCATCGAGGGGACTTGACCCTATGACCTCTCGATCAGCGAGGCACTTAACAACAAGGACTCAACCAATTGAGCTAACCCTTGGTGCTAGAGATCTTGTTAAGTTATATCTTTCAGAGTTATAATTAATTAGACTTTTATTCAAACAAAAATCCAAACTCTAAATAACAATTATGACAGAAAGTGAAGCCAAATAATGAATCCCTCTCCTCGAAAATTTCTTGTTTCAAAACTAAGGCTGCATGGAAACATCAAAATAAAAAAAAGGCTTGTGAAACAACTAAAGGTTTATAGAGTCCCTAATTTAGTTGATTTGCAATTGTTTCAACATCATAATTGCGTTGCCAAAACTAAAAAGCAAGCAAAACAAGGAGAATGAGTTCCAAATCTGAGCAAGAAGGGGTGCAAAGTCTTTAAAGTGATCCTTGAAGATCTACAAAAACATAGCTAAAGGTCAACAAAAATTAAAAACCAAACTGAGACAAAAAATGTAATGATAACAAATGGAAATGGGCATGTGAAATTTACCATTGAAGACTTTCGTTTAAATTTACTTGAAAGATAACGATTTCTTCCAAAAAGGTAACTTCTTCTTTTGATTAAGATTAAAAGTATGAAGAAGTTACATTCTATAAAGTTTTCATTTCCATAAAATCATCATTTATTAAATTTAAACTAGAGTGAGCGCAAAGATTCATGTTCAAGGATTTGGCGGTAAATGAAAATCATTAGAAATTAAAATAAAATGTGCTTCATTTGAATTGCAACAACAATATTTTCCTTTGTTTTAGGGCATTCTTTAATCAACCATTTAAAATGTAGGAAACTGCAGGCCCGCGACAAATTTAAACAAGAAAGAGCCAAACATTTCATTTCAGCCGCATCAATAAGTAAAAAAAAAGAATGATCATGACTCATCTCACACACTTGGAAAACAAAGTGAATATAAAGCAAAGTACCTATATAAATAACAACAATAGAAATTCTATTGAGAAAACAAATACTTCCCTAAACATTCTCGTGACTTAAAAGACTAGATGCTTGCTTTATTCTAATACTAATTTAATCAAGTTTCCAAATCTAGCAAAAGAAGACTTGCAAAAGGAAACACAAATGAGAAATAAAATATGCCTAAAAGAGAAAAGACTTGCCGAAACAAAAACTAAAAAAACAAATGAAGATGAACATGTATATGCATACCTAGAAGAATTTGACTACAAGTTTACCTCATGAATCTTCACCTTCTCCCATGCATTTATCAAAACTTGCATATGTTCCAAAATCATCTACTTATTTAATCTAAATTAGTTACTAAGTAATGAGCTACTAAATTTAATCTTCTTCATATTTACATTAAGGGACAATAGTAGGAAAAGACACTATTTAGAAATGCGTGTGAATTGGAAAATTGGAATTTTTAAAAGACCCAAGATGTAGCAATTCTTTGAAACTTCACCATTTATGATTTTTTTCTTACAAAAACATTTTCAACAATGTGATGAAGCTTTGCAAAGAAATATAATCAAGCACATTAGAAGTGTGTATAATTTGACAATATTAGATGGTTGATATGCTTTAATCCACTCTTTGCTATGAAATGAAGGGGAAGACTTGAGCTCATTACTGGCTTATTGAAAATCTACAATATTGAAAGAAAAACAAATAGAAAGGCAATCTAAATTTAAACTAATATATTCCTAATCCTAATTTAAAAAGCAAATTAAAACTAGGTAAAATAACATTTCCAATGTAACCATTCAAGCACATTATTTTTTACAAAAACGAACACATCAAATATCAGTAACAAAAGTAAGAATACGATTAAACTAATAAAATCAAATATGAATACAATATGTACATCTATTGCTAATGTATGTATAAAAAGAAACTTATTTACAATTAATCTCTCTTAAATATTTTCCTCCATCCAAAATACTATAGGATCATAAAAATATGGATGGATCTCAGTTAGAGATTGGAAGAGGTCCAAAGGAGAGATAACATGCCATATTATAAAAATGCACCTTTAGATGCAATAACTTGCATAAAGCTGTAAGTTTTATGTACATGTGGTGAAATAGTAATAACCTTTTGTGTAAGTGAATATAACTTGTAAAAGTAAACTGAGTTTATAGATAAGTTGTGAGATGCATGCTTATATTAGGTGTGTATGTGCATTTCAAAATCTTTGGTTTAATTATTTGTGTCTAATTATTGCTTCAAATGTGACCATGCAGTGGACATTTGAACTTTTTATTTCTCATGGCAAGAATTATACACAATACTTTTATGAAGCAGATTTTGGCATGTTTGGTGGTAAGTTCTCTCATTTTTTTTCTTTCTCATGTCAAAGAGGAACTTATTTACTTGTTTTACATACTCTGATTGAACGTTTAACTGAAATATCAATATTTTTTATAAAAAGTTTCTATGAAGTGTATGAAGTCCTACCTCAAGCATGAATTTGTAGATCTCAACGTTTTCTGATTTTTGTTGTGGAGAATAATTGGAAGAGGTGTTTAAGTGGGGCCATTGTATTTAGTGTTTTTGTGAACTTTTCCATGTGATGTAAAGAAAGTTCTATAGTCTCATTATATTACAAATAGTGATAAGAGTTTTAATAGATATTTTAATTAAAAAAATAGAGGAGATCACATTAGTAATATTTAAATGAATATCTATTGGTTGCAGATCAAAGACCTTGGATTCATCTTCCAACCCTAGACTATCCAAAGAATGAAGCTTCTAGTCTTTAGCATGACTCTCAATTGGTGGATGCTATCGGTTACACAATTTTTAGAGGCAAACTATTGAATGATTTGAAAGGTGGAAAGACGTGCAATGCATTGGAAACATGATGGGAATGTTTTGAAGTGATTAAACAATATTTCTTGTGTAAATTGTAGCCCAATCAATATTTAGTTGGAAAATCATATTGTAATACTTGCATTTCATATAATAAAATTTGTGGTTCAAATTATATATGATTTGTATTTGATATTTTTCTTGTGTTGTTATCAACTTATGAGACTGCATGATTCACATGTTTACATATTAGAATGAATATTGTATGGTATTTTTTTAATACAGTTGCAAAATCCTAATAATGCATTTATGTTGATTAAAAATGAACACAAATAAAATGAATATAAAACTACTAAATTAGTATTTTATATTAATTAATAATGAACACAAATAAAATAAATATACAACCACTATATTAGTTGTTTATAATGATTATTAATGAAAGTAAATGAAATTAATATAAACTACTAAATCAATCATTTATATAATGAATGTGAAACTACCAAAACAAGATAAATGACTACTGCAAATGATAAATTTGTGATTGCAAATTGCGACTAAATTTAGCATATATACAACTATTAGTAGTTAATTTACATTATTTTATAACATGACCAAAATTTAATCATATTTTTTTGGTCATTAATTGGTTTCAAACGGTGACTGCAATTTGCATATATATGACTATTAGTAGCTAATTTACAGTGTCTTATAACAAGACTATCATTTTGGTCATATTTCTTTGGTCATTAATTGGTTTTCTCAAGTGATCATATAGTAATATATTTTCTTTTATATTTGGTCATTAATTGTGGTAATTTATGACTAAATCAATGACTAAACTAATGACTAAATTAATGACTAAATATACTACTAGAAAATAGAATTGAGACAACCAATTAATGATTAAGCTAAAAATGAGTAAAAGTTGGTCGCGTTATAAGATACTATAAATTAGCTACTATTAGTCACAGATTGAAAAATGGTCATTTATATGCAAATTTTAGTCATTTTTTTAGTAACTAATTATCCATTTTGTACTAGTGAATCTTCCAAATGACTTTCGAATGGATCAATGGAGTGCGGATGGAATTTTAATGCATATCTCAGAGGGTCATCAATTGGGTTAGATAACTAGTCATATTATATCAATGCACTATCATGTGATGATTCATGTTGAAAATGCACTCTAGAAGGAAATGCAATCTGATAAGATATAAACACCAAATGAAATTAGAAGATAAAAAACTCTTGATAGTCGTGATTTAAATTTTGTGATTCCTCTTTACATTCTATCAATGCACTTTGCAAATATTGGACTTCTAATTGGTCAATATGCCAATAGATGACATCTAAAGAATTTGAAGGAAACAAATATGAAAGTAACCAAAATAAATGAAGAAAAAATAACAAAATCAAATCGCTATTTATATTGTCATTACAATTAATGTTATAATGAAAAAAGGATGTGTTTGCAAAAATTTCCTCTCCACAAGAATCAACCGTGATGATGCAATCAAAATAATCACTAGAAACTGGTTGTGAATGGAAAAAAGGTTGAAGATTGCGATAAGGTATAAAAACTTGAAGATTCTTAGAGTGGTCAGTGAGAATTGAAAATTCATTATGATTTAATGGCTTTTAAAATGCAACTCTTTAAAATGAATGTCAGTAAAAAGGGAGTCATCATTTTGAAACATAGAAGAACTATTAAGAATGTGAGGAATTAATAATGGTTGAATTGATTTAGTATCCTCAAACTTTAAATAATCATCATAAATGACTTGATGAGTTTCATCAGTATTTCCTTCCCTTCCATAAAATGCATCATTAACAAGAAAAAAGATGGAGCACATTTTTAACCTTTTTGAAAGAATGATCAACAAATTGCTCTTTATTGAAACTAATGGAAATTCACTTACATTGAATCCTCTGTTTTCTGGAATAGATTTTATGTCAAGAGGAATTGCAAGACAAGAATAAAATGAAATTTTATCAGTAAAAAGATTAGGATAAAATGAGAAATGAGAATCAAAAGAAATGAACCTAAAAATATCTCTATTAATGGACACCAACGTGTTTTCTTTAATGCAATTCTTTTATTCATGATCGTCTAATTGGATAATCATACTTTGAAGATTGGTGTCTAGCTGCATTAGATTTTGCAACTGATCATCATTAGAACATTCATAAATCTCTACAACAACA
Source organism: Pinus taeda (assembly GCA_000404065.3). Classification (NCBI taxonomy): domain Eukaryota; kingdom Viridiplantae; phylum Streptophyta; class Pinopsida; order Pinales; family Pinaceae; genus Pinus; species Pinus taeda. The sequence continues at coordinate 34,974 of APFE031264281.1, read as the reverse complement.
ACACATTATTGAAATCTTCATTTTGGACTTGTGCTTGATGATTAGCTTGTTGATTTTATACTTTCGTTTCTTGCTGATTTTCAGATTTAATGACAACTGATTCTTCAAGCATATTGTTGGTATCTTGTTGAAATTGATTACCAAATTGTTCGAAGCTTTGTGATTGTGATTCATTAAAATGTGAGAGAATAAATAGTCGTCATTAACACTATAAGAAGTATGCACCAATTGAAGGAATTTATCATACATGGCTGATGCGATTTCATCGTGATTGATATATGCAACTTCAATAGTTGAATTTTCAGTCATGTTAATAGAATCTGAAGAAGACTAATCAAAGCTTGAAATTTTTTGATATGGATTTGGAATACAAGGAAGAGAAACTAGATTTCTAAACCATCCTATTAACTAAAACTCTAGAAGAAAATATTTAGATTGAAATTGAAAATAAATTAATTGGAATCTAATCAGAAAATACTCTAAAGACTCACATTCGAATCAATGAAGTTCTTCAAGTTGATCGCATACATTTTCGTAGTCGTAATCTGAAAAGCATGTAGGGAAATTTCGACGAACTTGTCCCAAGTGCGAACGGAGGAAAACGGTAAATATTTACACCAATCTTTAGTTTTTCTTGTCAAAGTGAGAGTAAACGTCCTACACATAACACTTTCTTCAATATCATAATTATTACAATTAAGAGCAAATTGAAGAACATGATCATAAGTAGAAACATTTTTCTTACCATTATATTTTACCTTTGACAAAAGTTGAACCACCTTTATTGGAGTGGAGGCAGGTGGAAGTCGAATAGAGAAATTTCAAATAGGTCATTTTAAAGGAGCCATTGTAAATATATTAAAGCTTAAAATAAATTTTTTATAATGTAAATATTACAAGAATAATAAAAGATTGACCCTCCTTATAGCACCAAAATTATGATTGACCCATCCAGAGCCCCAACCAAGCCCTTATCCATTTGGTTTGGAAGTTCTGAATGGTTCTATTGGGTCAAGTTACCCCCCCCCCCCCCCCCCCCCTCTCTCTGCTGGCTATGATATTTCAAATAACTTACTTAACAAGAAGAGAGATATCAATATTACTCCCTTGATGTGCGCGAAAAAGAAATCAACCTTTTAGGTGACTTGAGGGCTCAACCAAGCCACACCTAAAATTTGCCCCTAAGGTAAGGGGAATTTTAGAAATGCAGCGGTTAATCTAAATGCAAATTAACTCTAAAATGCAAGCAAAAGGAAAGAAATCCTAAGCCTATCTTGATTAGGGAGATGTAGATTTAACCCAAACGAGAGCAAGGTAATTAAATGGATTGAAGATTTAACATGTCTCTCTTATGAATATATGACTAATGAAATAGTTATGATAGTTGATATTGTGATTACAAAACATGCTATGTTTGGAGACATATTAATAATGAATGACTAACTATTAAAACTAGGAAAAAAATTCACACGATTATGGTAATAGTTAAATAAATTTTAGATAACAACTTTCTAAGTAAATAGTTACTTAGAAATTTGATTTAAGCACTTGAAAAAAAGAGAAAATTAACACCAAATCTATGAGACTAATGAACTAGATAGCTAATCCAAAAGACATTCATCTTCACATCAAACAACAATGATCAATATGAAAATTATTTCACACAAATCTACCATCAAAAAGATAAAATTTTCATTTTCAATAAAAGTATTTTAAAGGCAAATTTTAAATCTAGTCTCTTTGCTCTATTTCCCAATTCGATCTCCAACAATTCTCGAAAAAGCTTCAACTCTTCTTATCAAAGGACAAAGATGTAACAATAAAAACTTTGTTGTGTAACAAGACTTGAATCCTGAGAGAAATACCCCCAAACTACTCATATTTGAGTATCCTATTTCTCCTACAACTAAAAAACCCTTACAAAACTTCTTCAGAGCATTAAAATTGCAGGAAAGAGAAGAACATTAAAATTGCAGAGAAGAAATCCAAAATTGGAGAGCTTTTAGAAGTGGTCCAGATCCATCTATTTTGAAGCTGAAAATCCTCATCATTTTCTTTGCTGGTGCATAAAAATGCTCCAAGATGATTTAACTTCATTCTCTTCAACATATCTCTTGCAAAACCAATCAAAATTAAAATAAAAATGAATCAATTTTGCACATAAAAATCAAAATGTCAAAGTTGAGAAAACAAACTCTCCAACTAAATCTTAATTAAATAAATAAAATAAAATAAAAATTTGAGCCTTCGATTGGTTTTTGTATTGATCTCTTTGGCCGCAATAAGGCTTCCTTCAAATGAATTTGCAACAAAAACACTTTTAGCCAATGAAAATTGAAAAAACTAAAATACAAAGAATTAGTTTTGGTTGTAAATTCAGAACCTCATCTTGTGTTAATTTTTTGGCATTTGGTTGAATTTATGCTCTAATATTGTTCTCTTAGATTTTAGCTTTTCAACGAGTCATTCTAAGCTTCATTTGGCCAAGTAAAACTCAAGATATTAGTTTCTAAAGTCAAAATATCAAAACTACCAATATGCTAAAAATACATACCAAGTAAAAATTAGATTTATTAATAATTTTTAATAACAAATAATTAAAATTAACTAATTATTAATAACAATTATTACATTAAATTAATTGTATACAAATTAATAAAAATTAAATAAAAAAATAAATTATAAATAAAAAAAAAATTATTATTACACAAATACATTAAATTAAAATAAATTAAAATTAAAATTATTAATATAAATGCATTTTTTAATTAAAAAATATAATAGTGGATGTTTTGACTCATTTAATGAGCGTGGCGATTATTTAATATAGAGGGGATATAAGGAGGGTGAAGGGAGATACAAGGAAAGGAGATATTTCGGAGGTGGAGAATCCCAAGAGGTGTAAGGAAAGCGAGTGAGAGAAAGAGAATGAGTTACGAGTAAGGTGTATTGATTATTTGCATGTGTAAAGTGAATTATTGGGTGTAACAATGTAGAGCGAGAGAAAGAGAGTAAGTCAACAGTAAGGTGTATGAGAGTGTTAAGAGGAGTAAGGTGTATTGATTATTTGTATGCGAAAAGTGAATTATTTGGGTGTAACAATGTAATGAATGGTTATGTGTTAATTTGGGATTGCATACAAGACCTATGATGTATTTTGCAAATGTGAAATTTTTTTAAGGATGATATATACATGTAGTTTACTAACTACCTCAGATGCCATGATTGTTGGTCTTAATAAGAAGGGTTAAATATTTCTAAAGTGCTTAAAAATATGATCTAAAATGGTAATGGTGGTTTGGTTGAGGATGATTTTAATGATGTTGTTGATCTATATTAAAGACTAGAATCTAAAGCCTGTGATGACATGCTAATATGTGTATATGTATTCCAAACTTCAAAACCAATTTAATGTATATGACTAAAATTGTGCCCTGGTTTGAGACATGTGACGAATAACAATTTTAAGGGTATGTGAATAGCTAAAGGGTAACATGCTTGGCTTAACATGGAAAGATAGTGGCTGGTATAATTGATATATTTCATTAAAAAACACTAACAATTGAGTGTAAGTGGTAGTACATAACAAGACTTAGTGGTAGTTAAATGAAGTATGTATCGCGACATGGTGTAGTAGGATATGGAACAAGTCCATCAAGAACAAGAAGGACAGAAATCCCTCCAAAGAAAAATAACCTTTAGGAATTTGGAGGGTGAGCTCAAGGAATTGAGAGCTAAGCTTGGGGACTTGAAGGATGATCTTAAAAGCTACAAGGTAGAGAATCAAAGGCTTGTCAGAAGCCAAAAGAAATGTTGTAACATTTTCTTGTCAAAGAAATGTTATAAAATTTGCCAAATAATCCGCTAGCTTCCTTTAGTCTTCTCCTTGCATTGGTGAATGTATTTTTTTAAATATTATTCCATCTAACCCTCTAAAATTATCATGTCAACATTATCTCTAAGTCACTCCCTTAATTCTTACATTACAAACAATAATCATAAATTATAGTTCACATATAAGTGACATCTGTTTGATAAGGTCTTGTAATATCTCCAATTTTGATTTTTCATTTGAGGAGATTAACGAAGTTTATTGGGGAGGTGCTAGGCATAACACAATTTTGTAGTTCGAGTTTCAGATATGATTTCGGCTTGAGGAGCTTGGTTGAAAAGGAAATATTGCAGCTCATTGGCAGGTGGGGGCCACAAGAGAGACAAAAAGGGAATGCACACTTGTGGAGCAAGAGAGAGAAAAAGAAAGGGGATGAACTATTGGAAAGTGGGGGCCACCAAGGGAGAGAGAGGCCAACAATTATAAATAGAGCAAGGAGGCTCTCATTTGGGGGATCTTTAGTCATTTTACAATTTCAACATTAGTTCTCTTGAGCTACTTAGCCAAGACAACCGTGTTGTTCAACACAAGGAATTTCGGAGCAAGAATTCAACCTCTACCTTCAGTGAATTTCGAGTGTTTCAGGGCTTCTCTACGAGCTACATTGCAGACTATTTCCAGTTGGAGCGTGCTTCTCTTAGGGTGTAGAAGGAAATTCGAAGGGGCTAAGAGAAGCTAGTAAATAGTGGAGTTTTGGCTGAATAATTTGTAGAGATTTATCCATTGGGAAGGCAAGTTTTTCTTTGGTGATTTACAAGGCCAAGGGTGCTGCATTTTGGAGGGCCGAATTTATCTATTTCAGGGGTTTTTGGACAGTTACTGCGCATATATTTTGACTAGGAGATTTGGGAAGTTCGGGCTAAGGAGAAATAAAGCGGCTCGAAGTGATTTGCATGGCTTGGAGGAGATTTTTATAGTGATTGATTGGCCTTGTATAGCATAATTATTTCTACAAGGTGTTTTTCTAACTAGTTAGAATCATACACATTTCTTGTGGTCACGGGGCACATTGGATTCAGCCCAAACCCTTTATAGGTTTTTATGGGTTTATTGAGGGGAGTTTGCAACTAATTTTATAGATTTTTTTGGGCAATATTCTAGCTTGTAATACTCATTCTTATAGCAGGGCGAATATCTAGTTAGCTGGGGAGTTTGCATCACTTGGTGGGCTCAATTTTGGCTTGGATTTGGGCCAAACCATTTCTGGTTTTTTCTTGGGTTTTGGAGGGGAGTCCGTGGATGCAATTTCAAGGTGATCCGAAAATTCTTTAGGGTAGAATATTCAGTTCCATTCCAACATCGGTAGCAGTAATTTTCTGGGTAGTGCACAATACCAGTTTGGGTCAGTGTTTCCTCCAGATCATAATTGTACTACATGGGGTTTGCAAAACTTGAATAGAAAGCCCAGGTTCCAAAACTTTAGCTCATTTGATGTACTCTATTATCATAAAATTAATAAAATGGCTCAGATTGTGTTGGTGGACATTTTGGTGTTTTAATTATTGTGCATGAGTGCTAGTTTATTTATTGTTCTTAGTCCATTGCTTGGTATTAGCTGCTAGATTCCAATTAGGAATATTACAGTGGTATCAGAGCATGATCTTGGCTAGATTTGGGGGAGCCAGCAAGATCATGGAGGATTTGGCCATGCAACCATAGTGACTGGTGACTTTATGGGCACTCTGATGACTCCGAAAGGGAAGAGTACATAAGGGATCATGGTGGAGATGATGAGGGAGAACTGATTGTTGAGGAGGAAAAACCAAAAATTCCTAGAGATGATGCAACAAATGATGGGGACATTGAGACATAACCAACAGAGAAGCCACACACATGCACACTCAATTCAACAAAACAATACCCATGGCCAACCCAACCAACCTACTATGCCTCATTTTCTGGGTGAACAAGGAGAGGGAACCAGACACCTTTGTAGATTTGATGAGGCCCTCCATGGATATGATTGATGAGTGTTAGGTGTTGGATCCTAGGATCAAGAGAGATTTCTCAATTGAGGAGCATAAAGGAGGACGATTAGAGGATGAGACCGATAAGCACTTTTGTTGGTGGAGACCTGGCTTTAGATATTAGGAGCCTGAGGAGGAGGTTGAGCATGAGATTATGGTCATACAGGAGTGTGAGGAGCATGTCGATGTGTCCAATGTGATGCATGAGTCACCCTTGTTGGAGATCCCTTTGGAGCTCTCATTAACAACCTAGTGGAGAGAGTAGAGCATACACTCAGAGGGCCATTTGTTGATGAGGAGCCACCCATGGATGAGATGTTGTCCTTTGTTGAGGGATCCATTAATAAGGTGTCCAGGGCAATGTCCAAGTTTCCAGGTGATAGCAACACACAAGAGGTTGATGAGGTGCCAAGAGACATATCCATCATTGATGAGGAGGCGATAGGTATAGAGGCATCTGTGAGGATATCCATCCTTAGAGTTGACCATCGATGAGGAGCAGTCAGATGCATCGAAAGCCAACAAATATGTCATGCTTTTAGACGACACTCTCCTTGAGGCATACATCAATGAGGCTTGCGGAATTATTGGGCCTCCTCTTCATGTTGGTGAGAGAAGAGGCCACATTACCTAGGCAGATTACATGGATTTTCTAGACTAGTGAGATGGGGCGAAACGAGTTGTGCAGGGTGCAACATTCACACGATGGAGGACATGTTATGTGTATGGTTGTTCATGCATTTGATCCCTCTCTCAGGGTTGGATGGCGAGAGATACTTAGTTGGTATACGGTGGAGCTGGCTAGGAGGTTAGATGCATCCATGGCCACAGTTCAGCAAAGGCTGTGGATTACCAAAGGGTCTCGAGAGCCAAACTGTTGTTGGGATCCTGGTGGGATTCTCCATCACATCATGGAGTCGGTAGGTGATGGTAGTAGCTACATAATGGACTCGGTGGTTGGGCACACACACATTTTTATACCCCTTTCAGAGTTCTTGACAACACTAGTGACAAGATCGATTAACAAAGGAGCAAGAAGATTTCATGAGTTATCATGTCATGTTGGGTTGACATGGGATTGTAGGATGATTAGACTACTCTGGCAGGAGTTGGTAGGAGGAGGTGGCATTGTCAAGTCACCAAACAAGGCATCATATGGAGACAGTGCTCTCTTATTGATGTATTGGGCACTAGAGCTACTGAGGTTTGACATGGTAGCATTATTCTTGATTGCATGTGAGGTGTTGGGCCACATAGGTGTACCTGGGTAGATGAGGAGGTGTAAATCACATCGTGGTGGGTGTACTAGCAGAGTGGTGGATGCATGGGCACATATGGGATGACCTATGGTACATGGTGGTATGGCATAAAGTTTTTGTATCCAGTTGTGAATAGAGTTGTGCCATGGAGTTCAATGCGATGCAAAGGAGTGTAGGGGTACGTATTTGAGTGCAACAGAGGATGATGATGCACGATAGGTTGTTGAAGTGTTTCCGCCAGAGAGATATCCTAACGATGGCATCAAACACACCATTGGGTTTGGCACACTCAGATTTGGAGAGTGAGTTGATGACAGGGTCGACTATGAGCTTCCATTTTTCACTCTCCAACATTTCACACTGACACGGTGGACTTGGATATTGTTTCTTGATGCTTGCATCATGAGAAACAAGACCGTAGATGATGGTTTGAGATAGTTGGACGAGACATGGTGCCTCAAGGGAGAGGCTTTCTAGCTGTGGCATATGGTCAGGCGCGAGTTGGTGGATGCATGTTTGGGGGTACTTCGATCTTCTGTAGAGATTACAATTTCACCACCCTTGAGCCCACACTCAGGAAGATGCATGACCCCCTTTTGGCAAGACATTCTGAGGTGTCTCATGATCATCTACAATGGTTGGTGGACCTTACTTGTAGATGGATGTTTAGACTCCAGGTAGTGTTTGGGAGTGCTTTTAGGAGGCAGGATGACAGATCCCACTATGTGGTATGGCCAACGAAGGGAAATTTCGCACGCAATAGATTGGTTCGTGATGTAGGGAGTCCATATATTGATTGCACGCAAGGACTTGAGACGTGGTACATGTTGGTGCCAACATCTATTGGGATTATGCTGCAACTGTTCTAGCTATGGAATTTGGGGAGTTGGTTGGTTGATGGGACACTCTATTTTGTGATGACTGGGATCAGGAAAGAGGATAACCCAACTCACACTTGGTTTGACATATGGGAAGCGTTGAAGCCTTTGTCGCATGACAAGGTTGGTTTCCCTTGTTGCTGCTATGGATCAAGGTGAGTGTTGGATGGGTAGGTCATGACATCATGGAGATTCCTAGCCCAGATGTGTTGGGGCTCTATAGATATTTTTCAATTAGGTCAAAGGAGAGGAGGATACAACTTTCACATGATGGCAGACTTTCATGGGCGGAGTTGTGCAACAACAACATGGTGGAACCCATTTTAGACTAGCATGGGATCCGAGCATCATAGGATTTGGCAGTACAACTACCCTTGGGGATGAACCGATTTCTATAGGGAGAGATCATTCAAATCTTCCATTGGGATTTAGTGATTTGCTAATGGCATGGGGGACTTCATCAGCATGGCAGGGGCATCAACATGAAGATATCAAGGGAAGCTCATGTGAGTGAGACTTTATCTCCTGCGAGGGAAACTTTATCTCATGTGATCAAGACTTTATCTCTGCAGGGATTGGGTGGTATCTTCAGGAGTTTACTCTTGGAGTGTATGAGATGGATGTTAGGTCCCTATAATACTAGTGTAACCCCTTATTGTTATCAGTGCAACCCCCTTATTATATTGTTGTGTCCATTTAGTCCCCATATTGTTATTATTGTGCCCTTACATTATTATTGTTATGTTAGCTCTGATTATGTTATGACCCCTTAGACTCCTATATATATAAAGGAGGCCTTGTCCTTTGTATCATCGAATAATTGTTCATTTATGTAATGTAAAGGAGGTTTCCCCCTCGAAGAGGCTGATTTTGAAGTCGTTGATCTATCTTTTCTATCTTTTTGTAAGCTGATTCCATAACATTTGGTATCAACGCTTTGGATTCTAGGGTTTCGCTGCTCCAAACAAGTCATCGTGGAATTTTCACTATAACTTTTTCTCTATGAAGTTTCAGAAGCTAAAAAAAAACCCATTTGAGCCAAAATCATTCTGAACCTCGGGTCTGAATTTCAAATCTTGTCCCGCTATATTTTCGAAGATATGATTTGAGGAAGTTAGGGTTTTTGCAAGCTCCATAATTCCATCTCAAACAGCTCATCGTGGAATTTTTGCTATAATTGTTTTTCTACGAAGGTCTAGACTTTGAAATTAAAACCCATTTGAGCCAAAATCGTGATGAAGCTTGGGGCCGAAAATTAGATCTTGTTTTTCTACATTTGTAGACATACAGTCCAAGACATTTAGGGTTTTTGCAGGATCCCGAATTACATCCCAAACATGTGACCTTGGGAAAATCATCATAACTTTATCTCTGAGCATCTAATTGAAATTTCGTAAGGAGTTACAGAAATATACTTTCCTGTGTATTGTTTTTAGGTCCGAAGGTCGAAATAGTGACACATGGAACTTCGTACAAGTTCACTCTACTGGAAAATTATATAATCGGGTCATCTTGGGAGATTGGGAATAACTCTTTCTTGGAGAATCCAATTTTGATAAGATTGGTGCTATTGGAAAGAGGACGCAGAGGGCTACTGCAAGTCACAATTTCATACCTTGAAGATTCAATATTTCAGAGATATAACAGATTCAAGGTTGAACTACTAAAAGAAAGAAAAATAATGACTCGAATCAAGAAAATAGAAACACCTAGTAAGCAAAATTGGATGGATGATTTGAAGAATGTGATCGAACCTAAGATAAATAGTTTTATATGTTCCATGGAAGCTAATATCAATGGCAGGGAAGCATATTTGAAGAAAAGGCATGGAAGATTTGAAGAAAGACATGGAAGGTTTGAAGGAAGGTGGGGCAAAGCTACTATAAGAAAGGCCTCCTAATGACGAAAAGGTAGTAGAGGAAACTCATGATGAGAAAAAAAAAATGTTAATCATGATTTCGTAGAATCTAACATTGGATTGAAGACCCACCATATTCCAAAGATTGATGTGAAGAAGTTTGAAGGCAAGGATCCCATAACATGGATACTACAGATGGAGAAATATTTTGATCTACATGATGTGAAATTGTTACAAAAGGTACATATTGCATCTTTATATTTAGAACCGAATCAATTTTTATGGTATAAAGGGATTTGTTCTCGTAAAAAACTTGTCACCTGGTCAATTTTCACGGAGTAAATGATAACACACTATGAGGATACAAAGAGAAATACCGTCTTTAGCCAATTGTTAAATCTCAAACAAAAGGGTTCAATGGCAGAGCACATTGAGGACGTCCAAAAATTGAATATAAGGGTAAATGATATTCCAGAGAAACATAGGATTGATGTATTCATAGGGACTTTAACGGATAACATTCAACATGAGGTTTTCCTTTGGGAACCTGATTCATTGGAGAAGGCATTCGGACTAGAAAGAAAATTTGAAAGCAAAATTATGGCAGCAAGAAATCCTACCACTCACAATTATAAAGATGGAAGTGTTGTTGCTCCAAGTCTTCCACACCCTACAAGGTTGACACCACAACAACTGGAAGAAAAAGGATAAAACGACCTTTGTTACAGTTGTGATAACAAATACACTAAAGGTCATAAGTGTGTTGAGAAGAAATTATTTTACATTAATTGTGAAGAGGAGGAAGAAAAGGATCAAGAAACGTCAAAAGAAGAGGATATACACCAGGAACCAACCCCAGAGAAAGAAGAAATAAATCCAACCATATCTTATAATGCATTGGAATGAATTACCACTCCTCAAACTCTAAAGATAGGAGGACATATCAAGAAGGAAAAGGATAACCTCACTTTCACGCAGAATCGAATGAAACAATAGGAAAATCAACATTGAAGTGAAAGAAATTTTGATATAGGTGGCTGGGTATTTTTACGAATACAACCATACAAACAAATGTCCCCCAAGCAAATGAATCCGACCATATCTTATAATGGATTGGAATGAATTACCACTCCTCAAACTCTCAAGATAGAAGGACATATCAAGAAGAAAAAGGATAACCTCACTTTCACGCATAATGGAATGAAACAACAGCAAAATCAACATTGCAGCGAAAGAATTTTTTATATAGGCGGCTGGGTATTTTTACGAATACAACCATACAAACAAAGGTCCCTCAAGCAAGCTAAGAAGGCTAATAAATTATCACCAAAGTACTATGGTCCTTACAAGGTGCTGCAATATATTGGTACTATGGCATACAAATTAGAGCTTCCTGAATCTTCCTGAATGCCCCCAGTTTTCCATGTTTCATGCTTAAAGAAGGTTATAAGTGACAAGCTCCCAGTTCAAACAATATTTTCATAAATTGAGAGGAAGGAGAAATCATATTGGAACCTGAAGTAGTCACGAAAACAAGAAACCGACAACTACGAAATCGATCGAATTTAGAGTATCTCATAAAGTGGAAGAACTTACCCGCTGAAGATTCCACATGGGAGGACGAGAAAGAAGGTTGTAGGTGACAAGCTCCTAGTTCAAACAATATTTTCATAAATTGAGAGGAAGGAAAAATCATATTGGAACCTGAAGCAGTCACGAAAACAAGAAACCAACAACTACAAAATCGATTGAATTCAGAGTATCTCATCAAGTGGAAGAACTTACCCGCTGAAGATTCAACATGGGAGGACGAGAATTTTATACAGAAGCATCCATAACTACTCAAGCATTGAGGAAAACACTTTTTGAAGGAGAGGGGTATGTTAGGTCCCTATACTACTAGTGTAACCCCTTATTGCTATTAGTGCAACCCCCTTATTATATTGTTGTGCCCATGTAGTCCCCATATTCTTATTATTGTGCCCATTAGAAGCCCACTATTGTTATTATTGTGCCCTTACATTATTATTGTTATGTCAGCTCTGATTATATTATGATCCCTTAGACTCATATATATAGAAAGGAGGTCTTTTCCTTTGTATCATTGAATAATTGTTCATTTGTGTAATGTAAAGGAAGTTTCCCCCTTGAAGAGGATTATTTTGAAGTCGTTGATCTATATTTTCTATCCTTTTGTAAGCTAGTTTCATAACAATGGACCACTCAGTAGGGAAGCCTCACGAGGAGTTGGATAGAGTGCTACATTATCATGATCATGATTCCTACTCATTCATGGTATGCAGAGGGCTTGTCGTACTTATACATGGCAGGATAGTGAGTGGAGCAAGGGGAGCTTCACATTGGACATGATGGCTTGGGATCCTGGTATTAAGGAATTCATTCATGGCAGGACACTGCAAATGTCAGGGATGATTTAGTGGTGTATTTGGGACCCTAGCATAGTTTGCAGTAACAGTGGGGATCAACATCTGGAGAGGGTGCTTGTTCAGGGATTGCTTGAGGACAAACAATTTTTGGCGAGGATGATTGTAATATCCCCAATTTTGAATTTTTATTTGAGGAGATTAACAAAGCTTATTGGGGAGGTGCTAGGCATAGCACAATTTTGTAGTTCGAGTTTCAGATATGATTTTGGATTGAGGAGCTTGGGTGAAAAGGCAAGATTGCAAATCATTGGCAGGTGGGGACCACAACAGAGACAAAAAGGGAATGCACACTTGTGGAGCAAGAGAGAGAAAAAAGGGGATGAAATAGTGGAAAGTGGGGGCCACCAAGGGAGAGAGAGGCCAAAAATTATAAATAGAGCAAGGAGGCTCTCATTTGGGGGATCTTTAGTCATTTTACAATTTTGAACATTAGTTCTCTTGAGCTTCTTAGCCAAGCCAACCGTGTTGTTCAGCACAAGGAATTTCTGAGCGAGAATTCCACCTCTATCTTCATTGAACTTCGAGTGTCACCCTAGGGGAGTAAGAAGGAGTGCATATCAGGGCTGCTCTAGTAGCTACATTTCATACCATTTCCAGCTAGAGCGTGCTTCTCTTAGGGTGCAGAAGGAAATTCGAAGGGGTTGAGAGAAGCTAGAAAATAGTCGAGTTTTGGCTGAATAATTTGTAGAGATTTATCTATTGGGAGGGAGAGCTTCTCTTTGGTGATTTTCAGGGTCGAGAGTGCTGCATTTTGGAGGGCCAAATTTATCTATTTGAGGGGTTTCTGGACAGCTACTACGCATACATTTTGACAGGGAAATTTGGGAAGTTTGGGCTAAGGAGAAATTAAGAGGCTTGGAGTGATTTGCAGGGCTTGGAGGAGATCTTTATAGTAATTCATTGGCCTTGTATAGCATAATTGTTTCTACAGGGATTTTTTCTAGCTAGTTAGAACCATACAAATTTCTTGGGGTCATTGGGGCTCATTGTATTCAACCCAAACCCTTTCTAGGTTTTGTGGGTTTATTGAGAGGAGTCTATAGCTAATTCTATAGAATTTTTTGGGCAATATTCGAGCCTGAAATACTCATTCTTATAGAAGGACGAATTGCTAGTTAGTTGGGGAGTCTGCATCACTTGGTGGGATCAGTTTTGGATTATAGTTGGGCCAATCCATTTCTGGGTATTTCTAGGGTTTTGGAGGGGATTCCGTGGCTGCAATTTCAAGTTGATCCGAGCATTCTTCAAGGCAGAATATTTAGTTCCATTCCAGCAGCAGTAGCAGTAATTTTATGAGTAGTGCACAATACCAGTTTGGGCTAGTATTTCCTCCAGATCATAGTTATACTACATGGGGTTTGCATAACTTTCATAGCAAGCCTAGGTTCCAAAATTTCAGCTCATTTTATGTACTATGTTATCATAAAATTAATAAAATGGCTCAAATTGTGTTGCTAGACATTTTGGTGTTTTAATTATTGTGTATGAGTTCCAGTTTATTTATTGTTCTTAGTCCATTGCTTGGTATTAGCTATTAAATTCCAATTATCAATATTACAGGTCTTCACTTGCACTTCTACACACTCTAAAATTTCACAGACCATGCTCTTTCTCCACCACAATGTTTGAGTTTCCCACTTGACTCATTTAAGGTACAACTATCTCTAACCATCGTTAATGGACTTGTAAGATCAATAGTATTGGCATGCTCAGCTCATTGGGGCTTCCGCAATAAAAGTTGTTAAGTAATGAACCACTCTATGGACCTAGCTCCATCTGTCGGATATTTCAATTTCGGTTATCCGTCAGTTGCCAGGAAGGCGGTCTGGATACTAAATATGTGTAGAAGTTGATCAAACAACTTGAATTTACTAACAAACAAAAATATCGTACTATAATCTGTAACTGGAACTCTTGAAGTACGAAGCATAACAAGACCCATCAACATACTAAAAACTCACATAACCAAGTCAATGATGTGTTCTCTCAGCACCAAAGAATGTTGGAACCATTAAGTTAACTATGTTTCTTTGTTCATTAATTTGTCTTTTACAATATAACACACATAATCAATAATATATTCATATCACGACTAATATCCCTAAAACAAGGCAATCACTTAAGCCCAAAATTTTATATTCACTTAACTCTCTATGCGGGGACGCAACAATGATAACAGATCTCAGTAAAACTATCAACCATATGTTGCTTGCCAAAATGATGAAGCTACCACTTTCTCTGAAACACTAGTCAATAGTGTGGCTTGCAATATTCCATCACTACATCTAAAAGCAACTACTGCAACTAAGCTTGAAATGGAATGAAAATTTTCCCTGCTCAAACAAACATGACTACAAAAAGGGCTAGTAATGGAGCATGATTACATTGTATTCAATGATTGCATGTATTTCTTTGACCAATTTTCGTGACTTCAAACCAGGTATGTGGACTATCTTTTGGTTTCAACAAGACATAGTCAATTTCTCAAGACTTTGTAGGAACAACTGACATTTCTCTATGATCCTGGTACCGTCAACCCTCTGAAGTAATCTATACAATGAATCCCATAGAAGACATTGTCAACCTCATCGAACACTATGTTTTCCTTGTGATCAATTCCTGTATGAAATATTTGTTTTTTGGGAACACAAGGATGTGGACACAAGCTACAAAACACAAGATCTAATGGAAGGATCTCCAAGGGTCCACCTAAATCTATTTCCCTATCAATGGATCCTCTAGATAACCTACCAAATCCTCCTCCATCTTCTGGAATATGAGGATGCCAATCTCTGTGGGTATGTGAGCCAAAACTAGTACAAAAAAGTGTTGAAGAGGAAGAGAATAACCTTATATGACATGGGAGAAACCTGCTTACAATGACAGCAAAAACCCTATATTTTCCTACATATTAATCACAAAAAAATCTTCTCCTTCTATGTAAAATGTATATATATTACATACACCTTTTCTTATGATTAAAATTTATGGGCTTACATAATCATTTATATGGTTTTGGTGATCTCATATTTGTTTCCTTATTTCCAAATATTCACACACATATATATGTTTCTGAAGAAAAACTCTGTAATTTTATTAATAAAAATAAAATAACATATGCATGTGTTTTTAGCACACTGGAAAAGAAAATATTGTCTCTAATAATAACAAAACTATTGTATCTATCTGTAGACCTCAGAGACATACCAAAACCACATATAAGACCATAACTATAACCAACTAGAAGCATCCATATGATTGTTTGAATTATACATAAGAGTCCAACCATTACTGCTATACACAGATATCACATAGGAAGACTATCCCGATAAATACTGAAATCTACCAGCATAAACATGGCAGGTAAGATGACATGGTAAGACCTAATAGGCCAAACTTTAATCAACCATATCTCTTGATTTGGGAGTCAGATCAAGGAAATTTTTATATTGTTGGAAAGGTCTCGATGAGACAAACACAATGATGTTATCCAATTTAAGTTTCGAGGAAATTGGAAAATATCAAAAAATTTAGACCCCATTTCCATAACTAGACTTTGGAGGTTGGTTCATTAGATTAACTACCTCCTTCTACCCGTAGTCAGGGCTAGGGATAGTAGGGGTTGTCTTATAGAGAAATATTAGAGCTTCCAAGCCCAACACTTGGACTCGATGTGCTCCATCATAGGAGAAATGTAGACAAAGGTTTCAAATATACCTTGGGGAATAAATTGGTACGCTTTTACAGAATTAATAGAGCAGTAGGCCCAATGCTTGGATCTTTAAAGCTAGGGTGGAGCTCTAGATCTGAGTGTTGTAGCTAGATATGGATATGATTTCATGTTATTTCTTTGATTGCAATTTGTATGTTGGTTGCAAGGATGAGTCTAGTATGATTGATTTTATTGGAAAATGAAATGATATTGCATGTGATTACTATTAGGCATCGTGAAGGTATGGACAATATATAGTTGTGACAATAAATGTTTGTTATTTATTTAGTTTTGCAGAGCTATCTGTAGGGTTTTGTGCATGATTGTTTAAGTGGTATGTTCTTACACACTTGAGATGAATGCACATGTTAATGCTCATATGATATGAGAGACTTTGGGGAAATCCCTATGTTGCTTGTGTTGCATACCATAGTTTGTTTATGTTGATAAAATATACATATATATGTATGTTGATTGGATGGGAGAATCCCATGGTTTG
Organism: Pinus taeda; assembly: GCA_000404065.3. Taxonomy (NCBI): domain Eukaryota; kingdom Viridiplantae; phylum Streptophyta; class Pinopsida; order Pinales; family Pinaceae; genus Pinus; species Pinus taeda. The sequence goes on along the minus strand of APFE031264281.1, from coordinate 18,462 downwards.
TAGGTTATATGACTGAGAGCCTCAATGGATTGGAGGTATAGTGTTTGTGACTCTATTAGAGATTCAAGTGGTTTGATGATTTCTTGTTGTAGGTATTAGTTATAGCAATGTGATTAGAACTTGTATATTGATTATTTGCATGTGAAAAATGAATCATTTGGGTGTAACAATGTAATGAATGGTTATGTGCTAACTTGGGATTGCATGCAAGACCTATGATGCATTTTGCAAATGTGGAAAAAATTTAAGGATGATAGATACATGTAGTTTACTAACTCCCCCCCTTGTGGTTGCAGATGCCATGACTACTCGCCTTAATAAGAAGGGCCGAATATTTCTAAAGTGCTTAAAAATATGATCTAAAATGGCAATGGTGCCCTGGTTAAGGAGGATGATTTTAATGATGTTCTTGATCTATTAAAGACTGGAATCTAAAGCTTATGATGACATGTTGATATGTGTATATGTATTCCAAACTTCAAAACCAATTTAATGTATATGACTAAAAGTGTGTCAAGGTTTGAGACACGTGACTAATAACAATCTTAAGAGTATGTGAATAGCTAAAGGGTAACATGCTTGGCTTAGCATGGAAAGATAGTGACTAGTATAATTAATATATTTCATTAAAAAACACTAACAACTGAGTGTAAGAGGTGGTACATAACAAGACTTAGTGGTAGTTAAATGAAGTATGTATCGCAACATGGTGTAGCAGGATATGGAACAAGTCCATCAAGAACAAGAAAGAGGGAAATCCCTCCAAAGAAAAATAACCTGAAGGAATTTGGAGGGTGAGCTCAAGGAATTGAGAGCTGAGCTCGGGGACTTGAAGGATGAGCTTAAAAGCTACAAGGTAGAGAATCAAAGGCTTGTCAAGAGCCAAAAGAAATGTTGTAACATTTTCTTGTCAAAGAAATGTTAAAAAATTTGCCAAATAATCCGCTAGCTTCCTTTAGTCTTGTCCTTGCCTTGGCGAATGTCTTTTAAATATTATTCCATCTAACCCTTTCCATTGCTAGAGGATGAATCATCTCTCAAGTTCTTATAGATCTTTCTCAGTTATTTTTAATAATAATTTTCATTTTAAATTTAAATAAATTTAATTTCTAGAAATAGATTTTTATAAAATTATTGTTTTAAATTATAGTGGGCTCAAGGCGCTACCTCCAATTTAGAGGTTCAAAACTATGCTACGTATGCCATCCAAGTTCATTCTAAAATATCGTAAGTGACATTCCAGCCTAACACAGCTAAAGTTAGGTTAGGATACGAAGGAACATAGATAGTGCAAAACGCATCAACATGGTTTGGGACTGTTGGCACTTATAATCACTAACTTATATTACCCGGCGAATTTGGGATATATCCAATACAACAAAAGAAAAACGACGAAAATGGTGGGAGTACACAAATAAAGTCTAAACAAACATATAGTTGCCAAACTCCTATGCTTCGTGGAGGCCAAAGGACGGTTAATGTCCTCTAATTTTATTTAGCACAATAATTGTATGGGTTTCAGTCTAATTTGTAGGCGTATTTTGTTTGCAATAAAACAACTCCTCAACACTATTTTTTTGTGCTCAAATTATATGCCAAGTATTAATGTTGTCATTCTAAAGAGAGTGTTAAATGGGAAGAGAATGATGCCGAGAGAATTCCGAACACCAACTTTTGAAATCAGCTATCATCCCTTTAAAGTTTTTTATGCAAGCCACTAACAAAAATCTTGGTGGTGAAGTTTTTGAAGATAGAGGACCGTTGATTACACAAATTTCTCAATAGATGGACAATCTAAATTGTATATTTGAAATTGTTATCAAAGGACCAAGCTTCTTATTATATTGAGCACTTTAAAGGCTTCTATGTTAATGAATTTATGATGGCATTGCAATAGCACATAGAATGTGTGCAACTATTCAAATATGAAGTGTGCACAGTTTCATCTAACTGTAGTATGATATCAAAAGAGATCTGCACATAAAAATATTGGAAACTGCGTAATAATGATATATAAAAAGCTGACTGTAGAGCTTTGGGACATCGAAAAATACAGGTGATCATAAAGAAAACCCCTTTTTGGACAGTGGTATTCAAGGAGCACATGAAAGCTTCTTTTAGGTCTCAATTTAGTAGAAAACAAAGGCTGGGTATTGATGAAAGTACTAGTTTTGCTTTTTGGGGTTGGTATTGACTTAAAAAGTAGATTGTCTACGAGGGACTTCAAGTTCCTCCTTTATAGCACTGCATTCTTTATCCATGTTACTCAAGGGTAGAATTTTACTCATTGCGCTGAGACTACACATCACAATTTTTTATGTTTGCTCAAAGTCAAATTTTGTTCGCATTTTACTCTAGTATATTAGCTAGGATGGTATGTCTTCTCTTGACATGAATACAAATTGTTTGCTAAGGGATTGGAGTGAATAAGCTTCCAACAATGCTGTCATTATTTTTTGTTACCAATCCTTGAGTTTGTTTCCCAACTTGAAATCCTTGAGTTTGGTTCCCAACTTGAAATACTATGAACAATGAGAATTATTAGGAGGCCTTGCAACTCTTTGAGGAAGCCTAAGCGAGACTTGGTTTTCTTGAAAAAAAATATTGTAGGATATACATAATTGGTGTTGTGATGAGGCATAGAGACTTGTTTGGAAAATATTCCTTGTAAGTGTGAAGCCAAATTCACAAAAGTTTGTCATTATGCTTATTGTAAATGCCAAATTAGAAGCTTTGGAACATGGAAAATAGGTCCTTGAAATGATAGTTAGAGTTGGTTGTGGATTGGATGTTTTCATGAGGGTTTCCCTTACAGACATGTGCAAAATGTTGAACAATGGAGAATGCCTGCTATGTTTATTTTTAAAAAATGACCCATCACAAAAATGTAGTCTCTTGGAATGATATAGTTTATGATCTTAAGCTATTCTATTGATGCTTTTGACTGGGGAGCTTTCAAGTCTTCGAGCAAATGCAACAATCTAGAATGAAGAATCACCTTTGTTTGTGTTTTCTCTACAACTGCCATGTAGACCTAGTGGATAAGAGCTGATAATTTTTTGATAGCTTGAGAAAACATTTTCACGTCACATCGACAGTGGATCATTATGGCTACATCACTAAAATTCTTCATGCATAGCCTTGGATAAGACATCACTTACAACATTTAATTAGTTCTTGGATGCTATGGTTTTAAGACAGAGGAGTAATTCAAAGCAATATCTTTTACATTCTCCAAGGTACAGTGAGAGAAATGGTACATAGTCTAAAAGCAAAAGTTTTTTAAATTTTACTTCAATGGGTGGCAAAGATCACTCTTCCAAGATAGAATTAAGGACACCATAAAATTCAATAGCTGAGAACAGGTGAAAGTTGACCAAGCTTACATGAAGAAGAACAAAATTTTAGGAGAAACTAAAACCACCTCATATTTCCAAGCAAAAGATCAACAAATTGAGGATCAAACTGCAAATTTCCATCAGACAGTTTGAGAAACTACAAATTTCAAGCAAGGAAATCAGTGTCAATGAATCAATTTCCAGAATTGAAGGTAGAGGATTTTCTAGTAGTTCCAAGTTTCCTACAACAAATTAAATATTTATTTGCTTTTAAAATAATTGTTTTGTATTTTATTCCTAAAATTTTGTATTTGTTTCAAGGTTGATGCTTTCCTATATATTGTTTTATTTTCATTGTAAAAGGGTTGGATTTTGAGCCTAGAATGACCCTCATATTTTTGTAAATCCTGATATTGCAGAGCTTTAATTCAATGGCTTTTGGCTTTAGTTTATTGACAAAACTTGTGTACATGTGAGTGCTACCACTAATCTTATAATTTGTTTATGCATATTTTTGAGGTAATGTAGGACATTGGGAAAGGAAAGGAAAAGTATCAACCTTCCCTACATCCCTAGTAAAATTATTTTCTATATTGAGTAAAAGATTGAATAGTTTGTTTAATTGGTCACCCAAAAATCATTAGAATGTTGCTTCTATGCTATACTTAGATGTATTTTTTTTTTCAGCTATATAGGTTATTTTATACATTTATGCTCTTGTTAGATGATTAGGTATCCAGGGAAGATATTTGATTATCTATTTTCTCCTTTCTTCCTCTATCAAAACCTTTCTAGCTATGTTTTTCTGTCATAGCTTAACGCTGACACTTTGATCAGAACTCCGAAAGAGAAGGATTTATTTTTTAAGCAGGGATTTGTGATTCATCAACAACCACATATACAACAAACTCTATATCTAGCCATTGTGCTTAATAGGTTGTTGTTCAGTGACAATGAAAAACATTAAAAGACTTGTAACACTTGAGGGAGCCCCCTCTAGTTCGAGGGCCAACTTGAACCTAAAGTTGGTTGAATTGGTTTCTTGGCGTAGTTTCACAACCAAGAACTACATTCGAGAAACAAATACAATAAGGATCAAACAAATTTGAATTCCAAACTGAGGCAGAACTTGTCTTTCCTCCAAGGGTTGTTGCAATACACTCCCAATCTCGAGATGTGGACAAGAGCCTTGTTGAAAAGGCCAAGAAGAGGCCCGTGAGTTTGAAAAGGAAAAGAATCCCATCTCAGGTTAGTTCTATGGGGGGAGAGAGGAGGGGGGACTTGAGAATGGAATCTCCCCACGGGAAGGAAAAGGAGGAGGAAAACACCTGCAAGCCATAGGGACATGAATCTGCAACGAAAAAAGTTGAGAAAGAGGAGGAAGAATTCCCTCAAGTTCATTAAAATATTCAAATATGCATTGGAAAATACTTCCCTATACAGTATCTTGGGGAAAGTAAGACTCTAAGGTCATTGTGAGCCTTGGAGAGAAGTCTTGAACTGATTGTGGTATGTGAATAAACACACACATATATATGTGCACTTGTATGATGGTTGAGAGTGCCATGAATGTTGGACTCATAGGAATCGAGTTTATTGTAGAAATTAGATTGTATATTTGCAACTGCTCATGAATTTTTAATCAAAATCACAAGACACAAACCTACTCTACTACTTTGTAGACATTAATTCACAATTTAGAACAAAAATCTCATACATACAAGAAGAAATAACACACATGTTAGGTCCCTATACTACTAGTGTAACCCCTTATTGTTATTAGCGCAACTCCCTTATTATATTGTTCTGCCCGTGTCGTCCCCATATTGTTAATATTGTGCCCCATAAAAGACCACTATTGTTATTGTTGTGCCCTTACATTATTATTGTTATGTCGGCTTTGATTACATTATGACCCCTTAGACTCCTATATATAGAAAGGAGGTCTTGTCATTAGTATCATCCAAGAATTGTTCATTTGTGTAATATAAAGGAGGTTTCCCCCTCGAAGAGGGAGATTTCTAAGGCGTTGATCTTTCTTTTCTATCTTTTCATGAGCTGGTTTCATAACATTTGGTATCAGAGCTTTGGATTCTAGGGTTTCGCTGCTCGAAAACAGGTCATTTTGGAATATTCACTATAACTTTTTGTCTACAACGTTTCAGAAGCTAAAAACAAAACCCATTTGCGCTGAAATATCGATGATCCTCGGATCTGAATTTCATATCTTGTATTACTATATTTTCGGAGATATGATCCGAGAAAGTTAGGGTTTTTGCAAGTTCCAGAATCCCATCTCAAACAGGTCATCGTGGGATTTTCGCTATAATTGTTTTTCTACGAAGGTTCAGACTCTAAAATTAAAATCCATTTGATCCGAAAAAATTTTAGATCTCGGGCCCAAATTTTAGATCTTGTTTCGCTATATTTTCGGAGATACAGTCCAAGACATTTAGGGTTTCTACAGGCTCCTAATTAATCCCAAACAGGTGACATTAGGAAAATCGTCATAACTCACTATTTGAGTCTGATTCAAATTTCGTAAAATGTGAAAGAAATTAGATGAAATTTATTTTGTTGGGTATAATGTTCAAAACCTAAGATCAAAACAGTGACATATGGCACGTCATACAAGTTCGTTCTACTGAACTAGTCTATGATTATGTCATCGCAGGGTATTTGGCATAACTTTTTCAGCGAGAATCTAGTTGTGATCAGACTTACAGGGTTAAAAAGAGAACTCAGAGGGCTATCATAGGACAAAATTTCAGAACTTAAAGATCCAAAATTACAGAGTTATAGTCATTTCAATATCTAGCTCCTAAAATCAAGAAAAAATGATATGAGGAAGTTTGATGGCAAGGATACGGTAAATTGGATACTAGAGATGGAGCAATATTTTGATCTACATGAGGTGCAACTGTTACAAAAGGTACATATTACATATTTATATTTAGGACCGTATCAATTTTTATGGTATAAAGGGCCTTGTTCTCGTAAACCACCTGTCACATGATCAATTTTCACGGAGGAAATGATAGCACATTATGAGGATACAAAAAGCAACACCTTCTTTAACCAATTGATAAATCTCAAACAAAAGGGTTCAATGGCAGAGCACATTGATAACTTCCAAAAATTGAATATAAGGGTAAATGATATTCCAGAGAAGCAGAATATTGATGTCTTCATAGGGACTTTAAAGGATAACATTCAACATGAGGTTCGTCTTTGGGAACCTAATTCATTGGAGAAGGCATTCAGGCGAGAAAGAAAAATTTAAAGAAAAATTATGGCAACAAGAAATCCTACCACTCACAATTATAAAGATGGAAGTGTTGTTGCTCCTAGCCTTCCACAACCTACAAGGCTAACACCACAACAATTGAAGAAAAAGGAGAAAATGGGCTTTGTTACAATTGTGATAGAAAATAGACTAAAGGTCATAAGTGTGTATTGTAGCCAGCAACAACCCCCCTTCTCATTTAGTGTTATTCGGTCTATACTAAATGAATGGGGACCCTTAGTTAAAAAAATCCAAGAAAAAACAAAGTAGTGCTTAAATTTCCTTTCCGTAAATAAAGTTACTATCATAAGCTTAGGAAGCCCCTTGGAGAATCTTAAAATCTAAGTTTATGATAAGGTAAAGATCTTTAGGAAAATCGCATCGCAAAAAGATAGCGGGATGCCACCTTACAAGCACAATTCCAATATTTGCGAGATCACGATATGCGATAATGAACAAATATCGCATCGCATTCAACATAACTTACATGAAATACTTCAAAATTCGCCGATATGCGATGATGCTGATCGCAAGATCGCATCTCGCAGGAAACAAGTTAACAAAGTTTATCATACATAACATTCCTACGATCTGTAACATTGTGATTTCACGATGTTGCAATCTCGCGATGTTGCGATCTGCGATGTTGTGAAGCAAATCGCAAAATCACTCCATTGTAGATCTTTCGGGTGCGCCATTCAAGAAAATTATTTTCCATAAGCTGACACATGGTTATGCGCTTTAAATGCTAATAAAGGAGTTAGTTGTCAATTATTAATGGAATATGGGTGTGTGCTTTTCAAAGGATCATTTCACGTAAGGTGGTATACTTGGGATCTCTCCGACATTTAAAACTTTCCCATCACCCTTCCTTGTCATTCATTTTTACGTCACTTGTGAATTGCAGGAATGAAGAATAGAGGCCAACACAAAGAAATACGCAGGAATGGGAAAGAAAAGAAAAGCTCCAAGCTCTGAGGAAAAAGAAATGGCGCCCTTGTATACAGATACAGCCCGTAACAGAGACGCGGGAATTGCTACGTGGGAAGGCATGTATAACCTGCTTGAAGAAGAAAATCCCAGAGTAATGGAAGTTACTGCTACCACAGGCTCAAATAGTTCTTCTGAAGCATCCCTTACAAAGCTAGCTTGCTCATTTTTGCACCGGATAGCAGCACGGCCCAAAATTCTCCGATACACGGACATGGTCAAATGGTTACTGGATAACGCCGAAATCAGAAATAGACAGTTCAAAACTCAGGGATAAGGACTCATCGGTTCATTCACTGCACAAGATTTAAAGCTCATGTATCATCTACCGGATCCACACGCAACTTACAACAAGCAGTTTATGGAGAAATTTGTAAAAGAAAATCAGGACTTGGCAGAAACCACCAAAGACTGGTCTAGGAGGGACGAACCGCTGAAGAAAGATAAACAAGGTATGTACAATACTGGTTCCCTTACCTCCCCATATTGCTTTGCTGCTGCCATGCTCTGTAGAATATTTGGAATGCCAGATATCAACAAATTTTCATCCGAATGGCTACCATTATTGGATACTGCCACGAATGCCACTATTGTAGATTGGGCCAAAATTTTGTCTGATAACCTAGTCAGGGCCATTGTAAGTTACCGGTCCAAAAGAACTGCGGCTCAGAGAATTTATCCTCTTTTTTACCTATTTGCATATGTAATGGATGCAATATGTTATGTGTCTAAATTTCCTGTGATGGGTTGGAAGTGGACAACTCAAGACCCCTTACCCATCCATATCTATCATAAAGGGTTATGGGAATCTCAATTCATTCCATACTTCTACCAGATTTGTCATGGAATTATGCTACCCTTGTACAAAATGTTGTATGATAAAGACCCTCCGAGATGCTCACCTGAAGCACTAGTAGACATCCTCCCTGTCGCAAGATGGTTCAGGGAGGAATTGTTTACTTATGTCAGGGTATTTGGAAGTATTGCTCCCCCTCATGTCCTACCCTTGTATATCCCTGATAAACTCTTGGCTCGAGAGATTGCCTATCAAACCTGCGGAGAAGGTGGTCTGACTAAAGATTTGAAAGACAAAAAGAAGGCTATATGGCCACAGTTTCCTGTGTCATGTGGGGCCTTTTCGCTATTCGATGTAGGCCACGCATTCACAGAAGTAAAGAATATGACGTGTTTACAGTTATTCAAATTTTCAGCAAGACCATTTGATCCTAATGAAGTTGCCCAAAATTTCACCACTGCACTCAAGATAAAGGTGTTCGCTGGGGAAACAGATGTATTCGATGATATATTCCAACAGAAAAGCACGCTTGAAGAAATTCTGCACGCAGCCCAACTGCAATTCTCTCCAGAAGAATTCCAAAGGTTCAAAATATACAGGGAAAGAAGGTTAGCCAATGTTCCTTTAGAGAAACTACAATTAAACCCTCAAGAGAATACACTCCAAGTGTTAGTCTTAGTGGGAGTTCAAGCACTAACATGTCTAAATCCAAGTCTGAAAAAGAAATGTTTGAACATTCTAAAATATCCGGAAAGGAACAGGATAAGAGCGAAGGGTCAGTAAATGATATTGCCCAGTCAATGGAACTTCCACATCAACAGGTTATTGCCATCCTGCAAGGAGATCCTCCCCCTCGCGTCATTTAAGCACCTCTAGTCATAACCGAACTAGACAAAGAATGGGAAACCTTCAACGATTTGATCAATCTTGAAGGGAAAACCATAAAAAAACCTGTGAGTAATGCACAGGTAACAAAAGAAGTAGTCACAAGCACAGTCAGCAATGTCCCAGATATGGAGCATATTCCTATTGCCCCATCTTTTGAGCTTATACTCAAAATAGAATAAATTCCTCCTCTTGATATATTTTATATCCCACAACACAAAGCAGTAGTAATAAGACAGAGGAAGAAAAGGAAATTGGAAAACACGCTCTCTCAAGACGCAGAACGATTAGACGTCCTGTGGCAATATCCAACTAACAATCCCACTGAAAATCTCACCAAACTATCTCAGATCGCAGGAGCATATGCCTCTGCAACTATTGATAAAGCATCCGAGGTACAACAATTGCTAAAAGAAAAGGAAGATCTGATACAAGTCTTGCAACAACAATTGCAGCAAGCTAATGCTAACAATGAAGCACAAAAACAGCTTGAAAGGTTACAACAAGACTTCCAACAAATGAAGATAGGATATCAGAAAAGTTTGGATGAGAAAGGAAAGCAGTTACAGGATCTACAAGAGATGCACAAGGACGATCCTAAACTTACAGATTTTATCACAGAATCCATTTCCTTGAATGAAAAATTACTATAGCAGCAGGAAGTGTTGGGCCAAAAGATATCGCAGTGGAACTATTATTGTGAAATAAGTGATAAAACCACTCATCAAGTTGTAGAATTACGAAGTGACTATGATTCAATTGATAAACGGGTGACTGCATATTTAGATTGGCAAGAAACAGACGAGGGAAAGAGAGTAGGTGCACAAAGGATAAATGAAGAACACAAAGACATGCTTTTTAACAAATGGGATGACCAAATCAGGGAGGTAGAACAAGCAGCAGAAGGAGCAGCCATGGCAACAAGTAGTATTATTGATTGTGTAAATGAAAACTTGCACAGGGAAAATCTGGTTGGAGAGACCACTCCAGGATATTTTCCTAACGCACAACAAATACAAACAGATTGGAAGCAGAAAGCTCAAGAAAAGGTAAAAACAATCCAAGGGTTAACCAAGTTGAAATGGGATTATTACTGGCTATACTTGGTCAAGTCACATAGCCAGTGGATGACTCTTAAGTGTATCATCATGTTAAATTGGCAACTAGGGCCAACTCCATGTGGGTCGGCTTATTTATGGCAAATGATATTTTTATTGGATCCCTCTCGTCGAGAGGTGTAGGATTGATCCTAAGATCATCCAATTCCGATAAGTATTTATGGAGATATGAATTTATTTTGATTATGTAATTATCATCAAGCCGACCAACTCTTATGTAGGCTCTAGAAGCCCAAACGTCATGTCTATTCAACCCATGCATTTTTGGTATAAATAGTTGAGGATTTGATGTCATTTACACACATTTCTTGAGTGATCTCCTCCTTTCCACGTCTTGGGTTTTTGGAGAAGGAGTGAGACACCAAGAGTAGTATGCTGGCCTTATGGTGATGCCCTAGCCGTAGGTCGATCTATGTAGCAAACAAAGACACCTATACATTGTCAAATGGAGATATCTCATACGCTGGAATGGAAGACCTTATACGCAATTATGGAGACCTAGCTGCAGTCATAAAGGATCTCAATGCAGTAATTGAAGTTATCTTACACGTTGTTCTTGAAGACTTCTTGTATGCTGTTCACAAGTCTTCTCATATGTTGTTCTGCTCCTGGAAACATATATTCACACACAGTGAATCTGGTAGTGTGGTTACACAAGGCACGCAGTGAATCTGGTAGCATGGTTATACATGGAAACATAGTCTATATATGGAGCCGCAACAAATACCCTAAGCCGCAGACATTGAATAGTCATACAAATAACATAAACGCTGGACGCTGGGCAAACACTGGACAATCTTACATATACGCTGGACAGTTTAATATACAGTTTGTAAACGCTGGAAAGTTCTTACATAGACGCTGGACAGTTTAATATACAGTTTGTAAACGCTGGATAGTTCTTACATATACGCTGGATAGTTTAATATACAGTTTGTAAACGCTGGACAATTCTTACATATACGCTGGACAATTTTATATACAGTTTGTAAACGCTGGACAATTTTTACATATATGTTGGACAATTTATAAACGTGTTTGTAAACGTTGGACAACCTTAACATATGCAGCACAGTGATGTATGCAGTGATAAATACGTTGTCTAGAAGTTGAATATAATACGTTTTCCAGAAGTTGAATATGGATGCACCTATTACACTGTCCAGAAGTTTTATGTGGAAGCCCTAATACACAGACCTGTAGACTTATACTTAGGCCCTCATACGCAGCCTGATGCAGTCCATGAAGTTGTTCTCTTCTTGCAGGAGAACCAAGTTAGAGTAGCTAAGGGATAGATCTGTTGGGATCTTGTTGGAAGGACTAGAAGTAAAGGTTATGTTGCCTGGAAGCCACAGAAAGACTTTGTGTTAGGCCATAGGCCATAACACTACAGTCTAGGATTGTGCATGAGTTTTGAGGACTCGTACATATGCCCAAATCAATAGCATATCCAGAGTAGTGTCCTAGTTTGCTTAAAGGACTGTTTCAATAATGCTTGGTACCCTAACCAATCATCATGATGACAACTGCAAAATATGTACAACATGATGATGGAGGGCAGTAAAGCTGTGTACAACAACTCAGCAATAGAACAGTGTGATGCAGCTTGAACAGCATGAAGCTTGGCGAGATCATGGGCAGCACAATGATCATGAGCAGCATGAAGATGCATGATGCAACATGATGATGCTACATGGTAAGGTGTAGCAGATGAACAAAATGGATAGGTGAAGTTGTCACCTAGGAGATTCAGTTGAAGCAGAATGTCTTCAATTGATCTCATCATTATAGTGCTCAGATCTAGATAAGTCAAAGTGTTGACTTTTGCTGTATATGTATTATCTCTCTCTCTCTTTCTCTGCTGAACTTTGAAGATAAAAGAAGATTTGATCAAAGGGTTTCCCCACACATTGTGGGGTTTGTCCCTGGCTCGCGCCATATCTTGTGTCCTCTTGTCTTGGCTTGTCTTCTACGTTTTATATTTATGTTCTATCTGTAGTTTATCTTCATTCTGATATGATTGCTAACTGTGAAAATTTAAATAAATTGCTCTAGCATAGAACATACTTAATCTTAACATGGTATCAGAGCTGAGGTGAAGACAATGCCCAAGCAAGAGTGAAAGAGAAATCACCGAAGACAGTTGGGACAAGACAAAAGGATCAATGTGTTTCTCATAATTCACCTAGGGTGAAGTCGAAGCAGAGAATGTTATCAGAATGGCGCAGCGGAAGTTACTGATGGCCCATCTAATGATCACTTCATTGGAAAGTTCGAATCTAAGGGTGGAAGGAAAGGCGGATGCCTTGTTGAAATAAGTTCGGCGGTTGTACATGGCAGAGACACATCTCTTGATGAAGATAACAATCATTCCTGGGACATCTTCAATGATCAAAGGAATGACTAGTAATGCAGGTCATCAAGGAAATGGTCGACTCTTCCACGAAAGCAAGGAACCCTAGAATACCTTTTTATGTACCTGATCGCAAGAAGAACCCGATGTCCATCTTGGAAATGGAAGTCAAAGATTACAGGATGGCACTTATTGATGGAAAGGTACGTGTTTGAAAATATATCTTGCAAAGATGTTTTGAGTTGTGGGTTGTATCAAGTTGCCGGAAATCCACTGGGGACCATGTCCGTTGACTCAACACCGGAGGTCTGTGAGTCAGATGGTGACTTGGATGCCTGAATTCAAAAAGGAGCATGAAGGTACATGTCTAAAATGTACCAAAGGAAAATATTATAAGGGGACCGTTCCCCTCATGCAGCAGGTCCACAGGCTTGGAACAACCCAAGGAGTTTAAGACTCATGATCGGGAATCTCATGTATACAGGTGGAAGAAATCCCTCTATGGCTTGAAGCAAAACACCTCGAGCGTAGCATGAGAGGATTGATAGCTGTCTAATGCAACTGAGACTCACTAGGAGTGATACCGATCCAAACCTTTACTCGAAGGTTGAGGATGATAGACCTCTCATATCGACACCTATGTCTGACAGGTGCAGACCCTCTCATTTGTAGAAGACAAAGGGAGTTAGATTCCGGATGTGGAATGATAAACTGCAAGCCTTTGACTACCTCAAGGATCGTAAGTTATATGGCAGTGATGATGGACCAAGCTTTGGGAATGCCTCTGAGTTTCATAAACTCATTCGCATTAATGTTCTTGGTGAACCTCCATCCAGACATATGTTTTGCAGTTAGCATGGTGTGCTCATATTTGGTTGAGCCTCACTGGATTGGTGCCAAGAATCTTCTGAGATATCTTCAGGGCACAATCTCTCATGGATTGAGATACACTGCCGGAAAGATGGAATTGCATTATTATTCGAATGCTGAATGGGCAGGCAGTGTGGAGGATCGCTAGAGCACTTTTCAGTGCTGGTTCTCTTTGGATTCTGCTTCGATGGAGGAAGTAAAATTTGGTCGCTATAAGCACTGCCAAGACCTAATACATGGCCACAAGTATGATCTCGTATGAAGCTGCATGGTTGCGGAAGCTCTTAAGTGAGTTGTTATTCTCTGTGACGACCAGAGGTGGGATTTGATTATTGAGGAATCCCATATTCGACAATTGCTCCAACAAACAGACATCAAATATTGCCTTATATGGGATATGGTAAGTCGATGATCAAGGAGGCTCCATCGCTTTGAGATGATGCACAGGTCAGAGCCCCAAGGAAAGATCAAATTTGTGATTTTCCCGAATGACTTGTATTCGTCGCGAGACCTTTGTAAAAGGGTCCTGCATGTTGCATACATTGAGCTCTGGGAGCTCTGGGGGGCTTGCGGTTCTTACTGGAGAAACATACAACCACAGGATGACTCACCCTCCCCTGGTGGTGTGCACTGGAACAAGATGATTCGCTCTCTTGTGGGACAAGATGATTTGCTCTCTTGTGGAACAGGATGATTCGCTCTCCTGTGTAGCAGGATGATTAGTTCTCCTGTGAGGCATGGATTGATGTGTTCTCCATGGCAGCCTGGATTGATGTGTTCTCCATGGCGATTGTAGTAGGAGTTGTACCATACTATGACGCTGACTTCGGGCCGGTTGAGAATGGTCTGGGACCAGTGGTACATACTCCGAGACTGACTTCGTGTCAGTGCAGTACTGGTCTGGGACCAGTGAAAGTGGTACATACTATGATGCTGACTTCGGGTCGGTTGAGACTGGTCTGGGACCAGTGGTACACTCTTTGAAACTGTGATATTGGTATGGGACCAGTGGTAGGAGTGGTACTTACTATGAAGCTGGCTTCGGGTCAGCTGAGACTGGTCTAGGACCAGTGGTACGCACTTTGATTGATGCAGGATTGATGTGTTCTCCTGTGAGGACAGGATTGATTAGTTCTCCTATCGAGGCATCCTACCCATGCAGTCTGGGACTCATGGGAAGTACCTCTCATCTGATCAATGAGTAGGGA
>APFE031264279.1:10815-26445 GCA_000404065.3 Pinus taeda | reverse complement strand
ATAAATCATTTAACTTCAAAGAACCTTCTACGAAAGTAAATGGTCATTCATGACACAAGTTTACATCTTCATAATCATGTATTAACTTAAGAGCTTGTTATAATTGCAGCGTTAATAACTTTGTGGTTTGCATTAAGAAAACAATGAGTTTGAATCTTATATTATTATAAAAAATAATAATATAATAAATAAATTTAATTATATTTATATAATATTTATAAAATTTTTAATTTTAAAAATACTAATCAAATAGTATATTTATAGATATTTTTAAATAATATAATTTTATAATGATTTTTTTTTAAAAATGGTTGACGTTAATGTTAACTAAATAATTATAATAATATAATAAGATAATTTTTTTCAATATATAAATAAACTTTTTCCACCAGTTCCATCATGATATTACGGTGGAATTCTTAATGAATCTAATTCCACGCTTCCTTTTATTGCTAGACATTTTTAGTGGAAGGGACATTACATTTGATAAATTATCGTTGGAGGAATTCTCAATGAATCAAAATTCTAGCTTCGCTTTATTCTTATATTTCCATCAATGGAAAATATGTTAATTATTTGATTAAATACCTCTTGCTAATTTTGATATGGTATATTTTATTTTTAATTATATGCTTTTTTTTTGTTCCTGTAAAATATATAACATAAAATAATATGGAATATAATTTTTTCCCATTAGTCTAAATATTTTAGTTTTTAAAGTTTGTTGTATGTGTATTGTTATATAGATTTTGCTCAAAATAAAGTTATAAATTTAAAAGAATCGTTCAGATCTCCAAAAATCAATCCGTTTGGAAATACCTAGAAGTAGATTTTAGTTGACGTGATTATCTTCAATAACCTTTAAACATTACTTGAAACTAGTAGCAACCATCCAAAAGGACCTATAATAGTGATTGATGCCTCAGCAATGTTCAAGGTAGATAAGGAGCGGACGGAACAAGAAACTGGAAAAGCTAGAAACACAGGTTTGGAAAAAAGATGTTGCTAGAGGATTACAACGTAGCAATGGGCGTAGACCGAATGCGGTTGAGGTTGGCGATTCCACCGGGAATGAGCACGCAAGGACCCACAACTAGGAATCAACAATAGAAGAAGTCTGAGCACTCACGCAGAGTAGGTTCATATAAAACGATAAAACGAAGCAACAGGCTGGATTGGGCAAACTGCGGAGCTTGATTAGTGTGTCCAACACAATCCGTAACGAAGGTATACTCCTGCAAACAGATAGCACGTCTAAAGATTTTTTAAACAATAGAAACCGATTACTAAACAATGATATAAATTATAACATTGATAAAATAAATTTAGTTGAAATAAGAAATAGGTTAGATAACAAAACGAACATGGAATATTAGAAAAGAAAATTGATAACAATGGTATTGATGATAACAAGAACTTAATAGGTTAGATAATAATAATACAATTGCATTGAATTCAAAGCGCATTAATATAGGTAACAGTTTGGTTAATATAAACAAATTATTAGTAAAAAAAATTGAAAACAATAGTAAAACTAATAATAGCAGAGTCAACTCCTGATTGAGCATATGCGAAGTTAAGATTAACATGTAGGCTTTGTTATGCACCATAAACTTTGCACTCACCACGTTTCATGATGTGGGCCCACAAATTTACCATTTGTGTAATTCTTCGGGCCCACTACCTTACAACTTGTCAAACTGCAAGATGGACAACACAACAAAACATGTAGGCTTTGTTATGCACCATAAACTTTGCACTCACCACGTTTCATGATGTGGGCCCACAAATTTACCATTTGTGTAATTCTTCGGGCCCACTACCCTACAACTTGTCAAACTGCAAGATGGACAACACAACAAAGCGACTTTGCACTCACCATGTTTCATGCTGTGGGCCCACAAATTTACCATTTGTGTAATTCTTTGGTCCCACTACCCTACAACTTGTCAAACTGCAAGATGGACAACACAACAAAGCGATAGCTCAAACTGCAAGATGACTTGAGGAACTCACCCGAGAGCTGGGAGAAATCAACCAAAGTTGGTTGAACCTGAGGCTGGTATAAGAAAAGAACCAGGACTTGCTTCTCGCTCACTGGGATAATCAGGGTTGGTCGAAAGAAACCGCATTTTGTTCTGCCCCTAAGACAACTCTTTATACCTTGTGAGATCAGGGACCCGGCCCGGCTTTCTTCCTCCACTCCAGGGGCTTGCTGGCATCCCAGGTATTCGTTGTCTCATGTTGTTGTTGATGGTTTCTAACTAGCTGAAAGGCTTTGATCTGAACTGTTCTTCCTACTTAGACAGGGAATCCTTGGTCTTCTCAAGGTCTTCAATCGCTGCATCTATGGTAGCTTTAGACTCTTTGTTAGTTTTCTTGAGATCCAATACCTTTTTAGTTTTCTGTAAAAAAAAAAATAAAAATTAGAAATTTAAATTTCTAATAATGTAAAATTGAAATATAAATTTCCAATAAGTTACAGATTTGAATCTCGATTTTTTCATAATACTAGATCCATAAATAAAATCATAATCCATTTTAAACAACGAAAATAAAAGTTTGGCGAAACGGAAAATTGTTTTGGAATTTTGTTCGACCGAATCAAACAAGATTTTCAAACTAGTACGTGAATTTTCATTAAATTCACGTTTTTCTTGGTCACCTTTCTATTTGCAAATGACATTTCAGTTATTGAAAGAATACGATGTGACCGCTTTTCAAGTGGAATCACGGCGGCTTACTTTCCTTTTTTTTAACTTAAGTCACGACCTTTCTTTCTCTCTGTCCAGAAGTTTCAGTGATACTTACAGCTAGAAAATGGTTTGACATTTCTCGTTCCGAGGATGTAACACAGTTCCAATCACAACAATTATAATATTACCATTAATTGTAAAGACGAACTGAAGAAGCCATCCGTTCATAAGAAACATAAACTTTTAATTTACCAAGAACCCATCAAGGCAGAATCTCTATATTTAACCAACAACAATCGAAACTGAGAAAAAGCTTAATTGAAACATAGAAAATTATAGTTGGAAAGCTGTCACTTTTTTTAAAAAGAAAACAGAGACCGTGCAAAACCCCCAAGCTACAGTACAAAACCTAAGTATTCTGAATATCAACACTAACGCTTGGTTGTTCACTATGGCGTCGAACTTGGGAATTAAGTCACACCCCAACAACCAGAAATGCACCTGTGATGTCGACCTTGAAGCCGAGACGGTGGGGCAAGTGTTTTGAGTCCGCCGAAATCCATGCCGAGTCACAAGTAACCTACCAAGGTGACCAGAAAACATGAATCTTAATCTGGCTGACAAGTATAGTCAACAGAAAAACAAGAACAGGAAACACATAGAGGAATTACCCACCAAGGTGAGTCCTCGCTGCATCAAGCCTGTGAAAAATGTAAAGAATTCAGTCGAACAACTATCACCTGTAAATAAATGACCGAAGCCTGTTAATGCAAATACTCATTAAATAGCAAATGAAAACCCATATTAGTATAGAAAGCAAAAACATGTTTAAGCCACCGCCATACCTGTGGCTAGGTTCTCCGAGCTATAGCTGCCTCTGAGAGGTGAGAAGTCGACGTGGGTGGTCAGAATCTGATATTACCATTAAAACGAGATGCTGGCAGAGTCAAGGGTCCGGTATCGCTGGAACAACTTGCAGAGCAAAACCCTCTCCTGATGAAAAATGCAAATGGAAGACTGAGGGTAGCACCGTTTCATCATCTTCATCAATGGTGTTGGGTACTTTTCGGACAAGAAATTACTTTTAGATTTAGTAATTAACAATTATAGTTACCTTGTGACCAGCTAACTGGCCACCATGCAAACCGCCACATGTCACCAACATGCAAATCGTTTTAATGCATTTTTGAAATTTCAAAGTGACTATCCTAAGTTTCATCAAAATATGCTTTTGTTAAATTTCAAACAAATTATCCTAAGTTTTGTCAAAATCATGCAGTCTCCCCGGCAATAAGAGGTGCAATCTGAAACTTTGGATAAAAATTTGTTTGCAAACATATGAGCAGAAAATTTTATTTCAAACATTGGTTTAAACTTGACATGTACGGAAAATTTTATTTGGTCAAAGTTAATTAATAGCTAGTCAACGATCTATCGATCGCTATTAGTCCCAGGCAGGGACTAATAATAGTAATTTTGATTTTATTAAAAAAATAAACAAACAATAAATGAAGAGATTATAAGCAACAAGATATGCTTAGTTGATTGGTTCAATTTTTATAATCAATTTCCAAAACTGAAAACAATATAAAACAATGTATCATTTATTTACAAATAAAATAAAAAAATATAAACATGTATCACCATATATTAAAAAAATATTAATAAAAAATTAACTAATACTATAATTAAATTAATTATTTATAATTTTATGTTTAAAACATCACTCAATTTTTAAATATTTATTAATAAGTAATTTAATAAAATTTTAATCATCCTGATATAATATTATTATGATTCAACTAATTAATATGTATATGTCTTAAAAATATTTAAATATATATTAATCATCATTATATAATATTGTTATGATTCAACTTACTAATATGTGTGTCTTATAAGGGCTACTTTCCTAAATTGCGAGGAGACTCCAGTTTATCCTCTCTAATGTGACCCATTGCATGATTTGGATTTTTCCGTTTTGATCCCATAGCCTTGTAGTTAATGAAATGTGAAGGATGAAAGCTTTACGCAGAGTGGCTTCTTTTGCTGCTCTCTTCCTCATTTCGTGCCTCTCCTTTTGTATTGGGTAGTCAGATCTTGCGATGTCTTCCGTTTCTTGTCTGCTTGGTGCTTTGGTGCCTTTTCTGCACCTTATAGATGGGTTTGCCTTGTTTTCTAGGGCAATATTGGCCTTTCGGGGCTATATTTGGTGATCTGTTTATGGAGATTTATATGTGGCTGGGTCTACGTTTTTGCATATGTTTCTTGCATTTGCATTATGTAATCTTTTTTATATGAATATATTATGCTTTTTCAAAATTAAAAAAAAAAGAGTGGTTGTGCGGTAAAATTAGAAGTGAAATTTCAAAAATATAGGGGAGCTATGCTCTTTCACCAAGTAAAACAAAAAAAAATAGTGTTATTTACACTTCACCAGTTGCAAAATTTTATAATAAATTGTTTTTATTGGCCCACCACAAATTGCTTTATTATTTTTTTCTCTTGATCTCTCAAACTTACATCTGCCAAGGAACAAAATATTTTTCACTTACTTGTATATTCAAGTATACATTTTAACACACATTAATACATGGCAAAAAAAAACATTTAAAAGTTAGGATGGACAATTGTACTAAAACATAATTTTTATGAGCTTGTATATGTTGCAGAGTACATATACATTGAGGAATTCAACCCTACGTGTGATTTACAACAAAAAGAGTTCATTGGAGCTAGCATTTCGTGGAGGGCAAAGGTTCTTATTGTTCAATTGAGGACCAACTCACATCAACTTTAGTGTGAAACAAGATTGTGGAAAAGGCCTAAAGAAGCTTGGGAAGAAAGGGTGTGCACATTTTGCACGTTTGGGGTTATGGAATCAGAAAAACATTTCATTTTGGAATGTGATGCATTCAAAGACATTAGAAAAAGTTATGAGAACATGTTAGCATCAGTTTCTTGGCATTGTCTTTTTAGCGAGGAGATTGTTGGAAGGTTGGGTCAGCTCATCACCATTTTGAATTGGAAAATGACTGAATTGCAAAGAGCGAAAAACAAGGAACTAATGGTCTCATAGACTATTTTTAGTCTCGTGGACCTTAAAATATCATTTCATATATCGGTTACGAACTAAAAGACTGGAATTTAGGGTTGGTAATTTATGGTTTACTAACCTCGCATCTGAATGGGAAATTTGTACTCCTTCTTAGAATTTAATTTAAGCCATGTCCTTAAGCCTCTAAGCAAAAATAGCAAAAATTTGCAACCTGCAAACAAAATCTACTTGATTTACATGTGTACCATAGGTATGATTGTTGTTAGTTTATTTAATGTCGTCTTTTGGATTAATTTTACAACACTCCCTCTTAATCACAACTACCGCCATTGATAATTCCCAAACAATGTGTTAAATAGACAAAATTTTCACGTGCCAATGACTTTGTGAAGATGTCAGCAACATGTTCCTGTGACAATTTCACTATTGTTAATCAATTCTCTAATAAAATGATATTTAGAGTCAATGTGCTTGGTCCTCTTGTGAAAAGAATAATTCTTTTATAGTGAAATTATGGAATTGTTGTCACAGAAAATAGTTATTCTTCCCTCTTGTTCATGGCGTAAATCCCTCAACATTCTTTTGATCCAAACTGCTTGACATGTAGCTACTGTTGCAGCGACATATTCAGCTTCTTTTGTTAACAATGACACTATTAGATACTTTTTGAAGGCCCATGAAATGGCTCCCGAGCCTAAATGAAAAACATATCCTGACATGCTTTTTCTATCATCAACACTTCCTGCCCAGTCACTCTCACTGTAACCAACAACCTAAAATCATTTTTTGGGGTGTACAAAATACCATACTCCTTTGTTCCATTAGCATACCTTAAGATCCTTTTGGGTGCTTTCCAATGTGTCTCCATGAACCTTGACACCAAACTCACTGCATACATTATATCAAGCCTAGTTGTTGTCAAATACATCAAACTGCCCACCATACTTTTGTATAATGTCAAAATTGACATTGCTACTATAATCTTCTTTGCTCAACTTCAACCCCATGATAGTTGGAGTTGGTGTGGGCTCGTTGTTCTGCATATTAAACCTCTCCAAAATTTTTGCTACATACTTTGCTTAGGAAATAAAAATACCATTTTTTGTTTTCTTTAGTTCTATGCCCAAAAAATACCTTAACAACCCCAAGTCAGTGAAACTCACTTTTCATGACTTCTTTGAAATCAACAATAAGGAAATCATAGCTCCCTATAAAAATCAAATCATCTACACATAAGACAATAATAAGAAGCTTACCATCACTCTCTTTGATGTAAAGAGTAGGCTCATCGTCACATTTGTTGGAACCATTGTCCATCAAGTAAGCATCTATTGTGTTATACGATGCACGCAGTGCCTGCTTCATCCCATAAAGAGATTTCCTCAACCTATACACCTTGTCTTATTGGCCTTCTACTTCATAACCAAGTCAGTTGCACAACATATACTTCCTCTTTTAGCACTCCATTCAAGAACATTGATTTTACATCCATTTGATACACTTTCCATTTATGTTACGCAACAATCGACAACATTATACGCATTGTCTCCATCCTCGCGACTGGCACAAATGTCTCTGCATAATCTCTTCCATGCTGCTACTTGTATCCTTTGACAAATACCATTGCTTTATTTCTTTCAACCTTTTCTTCAGTGTTTCTCTTGGTCATATAGACCCATTTCACTTCGATGACTTCTTTTCCTTGTAGAAGATCCACTAACTCCCATTTGTCATTCTTTTATATTGGTTCTATTTCTTCATTCATTGTCGCAACCCATTTTTCTTCTTTGCCTGCATCCTCAAAATGGATTGGGTCATCTACATGACAAAACAATGAAAAGAAGTAATTCAAACCAGCACTACTATCAACTTAATTTTGCTTATAAATTTCACTTAAATTTATGAATTTTTGTCTTCTTATATTTCCGGAAAATGGGCTTGACTTGTCACTTGATGTTGTTCTTGAGGTAGATGATGTTGCAGGTCTTTTTGGAGTGCTTGGAGTAGTACTCGCTTGATTGCGCGACATTGTGCTATTATTTGTTGATGGTGTTACTTGTTGATTGTTTTGTTGCAATTGAATAGGAGTAGAAGGAGTCAACATTGAGGAATTTCTTACTGCGGTCAATTCCTCTTTCTCTTCATGTCATACACATGTTTTCACATTGATTTCCTTCTATGAACTTCTATCCCATGCTTCCTCTGAATCTATGAACTTCACATCTTTGCTAATTGTGACCTTCTTGGTTAATTGATTGTAGAGCTTGTATGCATTGGATTCATCACTGTATCCAACAATTATGCATTTCTCCCCTTTGTTGTCCAACTTCTTCCTTAATTCATATGGGACATTTGCATAAGCCACACATCCAAACACTCTCATGTGAGTGACACTATGTTTTGTTCCACTCCATGGCTCTTCAGGAACCATATTCTTGACAATTTTGGTTGGACATTGATTAATGATATATGTTGTGTAAGCGACAACTTCAACCCAATAATCATTTGGAAAACGTTTTTCCTTCAACACACTCCTTTCCATTTTCATAATGGTCCTATTTTTTCTTTCCGTGACACCATTTTTCTTAGGTGTATACCTTGTTGTAAATTTCTTATTAATTCCATGCTCCCTACAAAAACGTACGAAATCATTTGAGATGTATTTTCCACCTGTGTCAGTCCTTAAGATTTTGATGTGGTGTCCACTTTGCTTCTCAACAAGAGCTTTGTATTGGCAGAAGTGCTCAAACACTTCATTTTTCTGTTTAAGGAAGTAGACCCATGTATTCCTTGTATAATCATCTATGAAAGTCAAAAAATAATAGTTTCCCCCAATTGTTGGTGTCTGCATTGTTCCACATAAATCTAAATGGACAATCTCCAAGGGTGCCTTTTCCCTTATTGACTAGCATGTTGGCAATGGTTCTCTAAGTTGTTTTCCCAAGATGCATCCTTCACATAGGATGTTCAGTTTTTCGATGAGTGGCAATCCCTTCACCATGCATTTCCTATGTAGAAAATTCAAGCCTCCAAAGTTGAGATGACCAAATCTCAAATGCCATAACCAATTTTCATCTTTGACCTGTGATTGAAAGTTTACTTGTGTGACAACTACTACATTTCTTTTATCCTCTTGTGAATTCATTGATAGTTGTGCTTGTGCACCTTCTTCCTTCAAATATGATTTTATCTTTAGGGGAAATATTCTATTGCTTGTCATCCGAACTTTTGCAATCAAATGTCTACTTGGAGACTTATCCAAAATTGTGCACTCATCATTTTTGAAAATGACATTATAGCCCTTTTGCATGAGTCACCCAATGCTTATGAGGTTATGCTTCAAACTAGGGACAAATAAACATCTGAAATGTACTTCTTCTCCTCCTTCTTTATTAGAATATTGACTCTTCCTTTGCCCGTGACAAAGACTTTACTATCAGTCCCTAGCGTCACTTCAAATTACACATTTTCAGTTAGATTAGAAAACATTTCTATGTTCTCTCTCATGTGGTTGTTGCACCTTGAATCTAGAAACCATACATCCCTTTGTTTTTCTTGTGCTACATTACAAGCTAAAAACATGTTATCTTGGTTCTAATTTTCTTTTGTGAAATTTGCACTTGGTTTGTTACTTATGTCATGTTGCTTCTTTCTATATTCATTTGCATAATGACCATACTTCTTACAATAATGACATTGAACTTGAGATTTATCATACCTCTGACCTTGTGCTTGATTTTGGCTTGGGCCTTGACTTGGATTTTGATTTTTTTCCCTTCCACTTTAGATTGAAGGGCTACCTCTTCCACCTCTGCGTGGGCTTCTTCCTCTTCCTCTAGCATTTGATTTTCCTCTGCCTTTACTTTGACTAAATGAAACTTGTGTTTTGAAGCCATGCTCCAATGAGGAGTTTGTTGCTCTATTTAGTCTATGTTCATGAGAAATCAGTGATGCATGAAGCTCATCCACTGGAAATTGTGAGAGATCCTTTGTCTCTTATATGGCCACAACAATGGCATCAAATCTTGCTAGAAGACTTCTCGAAATTTTCTAAACTATTCTCCTTTCCTCAAGTGTCTCACCATGAGACCTGTTTTAAGTAACCAGTCCAATTACTTGTGTAAAAAATGAGTCTACATTCTCAAACTCTTTCATACAAATTGTCTCAAAATATCTCCTCAACATTTGTATATTTGTTTTCTTCACTTTTGTCATGCCTTGGTAGCATGTATGGAGGGTATCCCATGCTTTCTTAGACTTTGTTGCTGTTGCAATCCTTGGGAAAATATTTTCATGAACTGCTTGAAAAATGTAGAAAAGTGATTTTGGATCCTTCTTCCTACTGTCCCTGAACAAATCCTTTTATTATTGTGACAAGGCATTGTATATTGTTGCATTTGGTGGTTCATGGAACCCATTCTCCACCAAATCCCAAATATCTTGGGAAGAAAATAGAGCCTTCATTGTTATAGCACAATAGTCATATTTTTTTGCATTAAACTGAGGTATTTGCGGATTAGTCAAGCTTGTGCTTGATGTTGCCATTTTAACTATATTTTTTTTTCTAATTATGCTCTGAAAATATGCCTTCAAAGCAACCTTTAACTCCCAGTAAAAACACTTGATATTACAACAATAACATTTTACCCGCTTTGATACCACGTAAAAGATTTAGGCAGAGGATTATTCCTCAAAACAACATTTGACCAATAGAACATAGTAAAGCATAGTGGTTTCTTGGTAAAATTAGACATGAAATTTCCAAAACATATTGCAACAAACTATACTTTAGATTATATTTTGAATACATTGAAAAGAATTCATATGGGAGTTTGCTCCACTACATCTACCACAAAACAAAACGTTTTCCACTTACTTGTATATTCAAACATACAATTTAACACATTAATACATGATAAAACAAAGCATTTAAAACTTAGGATGGGCGATTGGAGTACATATATCAATTGCAGAGTAAAAGATTGGAATTTACGTTTTACCAACCTTGCATTAAATTCACATTTGATTCTTAATTATCTAATGTGTTGTAGAATGGGGAATTTGTACTCCTCCTCAGAACTTCATTTAAGCCATGTCCTTTAGCCTGCAAGAAACAATATGCAACCTGGAAACAAAATCTACTTGGCTGATTTAGATGTATACCACATATATGGATGTCGTTAGTTTATTTAACGTGGTGGTTGGAATTAATTTTCCAACAAAGAAATCCCTATTGCACCCGAAGTTGTAGCTGTTGGGTTGGAGATCCGGGTAGTGGGAAATGACAGTGGTGAAAATATTTCCATATCCAGAGGAACCATTGCTCGATTGGATCGAGAAGCCCATCCCTATAATAAGCATGGGTACAATGGTTTCAATACCTTTTATATGCAGATAGCTTCTAAGACAAAAAGAGGCTCAAGTGGCTCACTAGTAATTAATTTTCATGAATAAGCAGTTGGACTGAATGATGGAAACAAGACTAAATGTTCTTCTTCTTTTTTTCTTCCACTGGATCAAGTTGTAAGGGCATTGAAAATTTTATAGAATTCCAACAATTCTGCAATCCATATTCCTCGAGGCACACTCCAGATGACCGTAGTTCACAAAGGATTCGATGAGGCTGTCGGTTAGGGTTTCAAGCTGGGACTAAACAATTTGTGAGACAGAATTTTCTTGCTAAGATGAAAATTCTTGTTATAGATTATCTGGTGCATAGAGGTCCTTCTCACAAGATACGCTTAAGGCCAAGGGATTTACTTATCCGTGTGAATGGTGAGCTTGTAACACAATTCTTGAAGTTGGAGGACAATCTTGGATGATAATGGTGGAAATAATATTGATTTAGGGGTTGAGAGTGGTGGTGATCATGTGAAATTTATTTTGCAAGTCCAGGACTTGCATTATGTAGCTCTAGATTACTTCCTGGAAGTGAGTGGTGGCATTATTCATCCTCTATCGTACCAAAAGGCTAGAAATTTCCAGTTTAATTGTTTTCTAGTATATGTTGCAGAACTAGGGTATATGTTGTCAAGGGAAGGTGTTCCGCGGCATGCCATCATTAAAAAATTGGATGGGAATGAAATTACAGGAATAGAAGCATTTATATGTATTTTGTCACATTTGTGCAAAGGGAAACAAGTTCCACTAGAATTTGTGAGCCATAAAGATCGTCATCAAAGTAAGTTTGTTCTTGTTACTATTAATAGGAATGAATGGTATGCGCAACCCACAGTCTACATTAGAGATGATGTGGCTAGACTCTAGAGACAAAGATCTGTAATATCGTCAATTACATCTTTATTTTCATCTATTTCCATTTCTCATGATGAGAAAGGTACAACAATCCAACCATAAGTATCATCGGGTGGACAAGTTAGTGGTGTGTAAAGTAATTCATCAGAAGTCTTGGAAAATATCCCATCATTATTTGGGACTGCCTTAGAGGAGCTTAGGAATATTTTAGTTTTTGAGCGAATTATTGATCCTACCCTTGTCATGGTTAAGGTAGGTATACATTTAATTTTCAGGATTGGTGGTATGCAGGCTCAACATTTTTCTCAAACAGGGGTGGTGATATATCATTCTGAAACCATGGGAATGGTTGGTGTGGTCAAGAAGATTGTACCCATTTATTTATCATATGTTATGTTAGCATTCATTGTGTACCCCATGGAAATTCCTAGAGAGGTTGTTTTTGTACACCCTCTACACAATTATACATTAGTAGCATATGATCCTACAACACTAGTTCCATTTAGGGTTGCAGCTGTACATGCAACTATTCTTCTTCCTAAGCCTGCTCTACAAAGGGGTGATGTTGTATATCTTGTTGGCTTGAATCACAAATTACAAGGTATATCATGCAAGTCACTTGTCTCACACTACTAAAAGAAGGGAACTTTTAAGACATTTTTTTAAGACGAAAAAAATCTTTTGTCTTAAAAAGTCACTTTTATTTTAGTTGTTTTACATTGAAATTTAATATCAATTGAATTGTCTTAAATATAAAATTTAAAACGAAAACAGTTTGAGACAAAAATATTTTAAGACAAAACTTTATTTTTAAGACAAAAACAGTATGAGACAAAATATTTTAAGACAAAAATTTATATTTAAGACAAAAACGGTTTGAGACAAAAATATTTTAAGACAAAACTTTATATTTAAGACAAAAACGGTTTGAGACAAAAATATTTTAAGACAAAACTTTATATTTAAAACAAAAATAGTTTGAGACAAAAATATTTTAAGGCAAAACTTTGTATTTAAGACAAAAATATTTTAAGACAAAACTTTATATTTAAGACAATGGCCACTTAAGGCAATGGAAATTAAGACTAAAACCCAGTTAAGACAGTTAATAATTAAGACAAAACCATATCAATTTAAGACAATATTATCTAACACCTACAAAATTGACTATGACAATGCGCCCTAAATCTATCAGCTTGCACATTACTACTGTCTCGCACCTATATCGAGGCTATTATTTCACTTGCCATTCACATTATCTTATATACAAACAATGATTTGTTGGGCTCACTTTGTGAACTGTCATAATGAAAAAATTTCTTCGATGTAAAGAGCCGACTGAGTATCATTCTAGTAACCCATATGATGAAGCATGTGATGCCTTAGTATTGGATCTTATAAAACATGCATTGAATGAGATGTCCTTGTGTAAGGTAGAAAAAGCTATATCTTACTAGGAAGCATGGAAGACCCTGGAAGTATAAGTTGGTATAAAGGAAAGTGACATAAAGCAACAAATTTTGTTAGTCTATTGAAGAATCAATAGAAATTCAACTATAAGTTTGAGATTAAATGAGAAAGACTCTAGGAGTAAAACATAGCTTGGAGAATCCCACTCAATTGTGGATGATGGTCATAAAGACTATAAAAGTGAAACCCATCATGCAAACATGCATATGGATGAAGAAGACGTAGAAAAGATTGCAGAGTGAGAAGTTGAAACCTCTACATGTGAATTAGATAAAGAGCATATAGATGTCGGAGAACCCCACTGTAAAATGGATGGTGGATCCCACTATGATGAGATACATGTGGACAATGACTGCAATGTGTAACAACCCTAGTGAAAATTCCATGTAATAAAGTAAATAAAGAAAAAAATAAGACCAAGAGTAAGGGACACATATTTCGAGTTGAATGTTGGGAAAATATATTATAGTGGGCATCACTTGATGCGTGTTTTGGCTAAGGAAAATTGACAAACGAATTAAAAAGCAAAAATGCATTTTTGGCACATTTATTTATGAAAATAAAGGAAATTAGGAGAAAAGGAAGGTAAAAGGTCATAGGTTACATGAAAGGAGGAAAATGAAGGAAAATAATGGAAAATGAAGAAATTATTGGCCTCGTTGATAAAAAGGCTTCTAAGGATCAATTGGCAGGTTGCTCAGTGTTAAGCTTTTTTTAGTGAAATTTTGGAGCTCTATCATTATTCCTTCTCTCTCTCTCACTCTTGGTCACTTAGAGTTTTCTTGGAGCACTCTAGTTGGAGAAAAGGAAAGGGCAAGAAAGGAAAGGAAAAGAAAGTAAGGATCAAGGAAAGGAAAGCAGGACTGAAGCAACTTCAACAAGAATACTTGCAGGTAACCTTTTGCATGTGTGATTTCCTAGCTGGTTTGGACATGAATGGCTTTGCATGTTGGTGTATGGTTCTCTTGTTGTCGATGGCATGGTTTTGTTGGGTTATGATAGTGGATTTTAGCCTAACCTATCCTTTTTCTGGATGTCATGGTATGTTGGGATGTTATTTGAGTTTTTGATCTTCAGTTTTCTAGATGGATTTCAGAGTCCAACGTAGAGATGATCTCAAGGCTCATTCCCAAAGGCCTAGGAATGCCTTGACTGGTTTTGGCGAGATAGACGGTAAATATTGAGGGAGAAGTATTGATTTAGGGCCTACTGATATGGGTTTGGATTGTGGTAAAGCCTAAGAGACAAGGAGACAGAAAATTCCTCAAGGACAGTGGTGGATTTCAGATGACATTCCAAGTTTTGTTTGGTTGTGATCGGAGCACCAGTTCTGGTGTGATCATAGTTGGATGAGGGTGGAGGTTCTTTAACCTCTGGATTCCCTTGGTTGTTCTATGAGATCCCACATTCATGATTGGAATAGGGCACGGGGGTGATTGGTTGAAAGAGAGATTTGGTTCAGCCATGTCTATGGTCGAGTGGTACATGGAAGTCCTGAACCTGGTCGAATTTTACCATGATTAATAAAAGATAAGTTCTCTTACATTTGCACTGATTTATATGTGGATTTAATGATTTTCATATCTATGATATTTATTAGTTTATGCTGGTTATAAGAATGGTTGATTAACTAGTTCATGTCATGGTTATTTCATATATTTACTTGTAACTGTTAAATGGATGGATGAAAGAACTAATTCATGATGTAGTAGTTCAATGGAGAAGGAGGTTATCCTTCTGGTTATGTTTCATAAGTTGTATCAGTCATTTATGCTTTGTCTTGTATCCTATACCTGTAGGTTGCATTGATGCCAAGTGTTTAACAAAATGTCAGTCTCATTTGGGGATGCTCAGGCCTAGTCCTAAGGGTGATTTTTGATTGAATAACATTTTTAGTATGTTTTAAATGAATTTTGGAAGTTAAAACAAGTTCTAGGTAGAGGCCAGGATTCTAAGATAGAAAAGTGGCTTAAATCTCAGGGTCACTGGCACAAAACTGTAACAGCACAAGTAAAACTAAAATTAATGTCAAAAGGAAAGCAATTCTTTCAATGAAATTATACCTGTACTTTCCGGCTGCGAAGTGACCACAAGATTTGGAGACGACTCTCCTCCCAACCGTAGGCTCAATTGTGCAGGATTCTGCTACAA
>APFE031264278.1:89031-103321 GCA_000404065.3 Pinus taeda | reverse complement strand
CATCAGGCAGGTTTTTGAACCAACTCTTAACTTTTCCTTGCAAAGAAAGAGCAAAAGGCCTAATACTGACATCCTCTTCATCAACTTCAAAAATGTCAAGAAAAGACTCAAAATTTAGTACATGTCTCTCAGTAGTGATGTTGTCACATTCACCATCAAATCTTGGTAGATATAGGAAATGATTTTTAGGGAAAGCGTGGGATATAGGAGGTAAAATAGAGGCTTGTATCTATCTGGAATTTTACAGAGTATAGGAGTATATACAAAAGTTGTAGTATCAATCTTGGTCTCTTTAGGCTCATCTATTTGAATACATTCATCATAAGATTCATAAGAAGGGTCTTGATCAAGATCAAATGCATGCGAATATTTTGTATTCGCAATATTCAAAGGGAAAGAATCAAATGCAGGTCTAGGATCTTTTCTCAAATACAGTATACTTTGTAAAGCCTTCTTGACGTTCTCAAGAAAAGAGAAGAAATAATTTATAACAAAGAACATAATGTCTTGGATGAAATTCCAACTTGAATACCTAATCTTTCCATATTGTCCTTTCATGTTTCTGTTGGTCGGGTTCATTCTCCAATGGATTCCTTGGATCTGATCTCGAAACTGATTTAGAGTTGCCAGGTGAATGATTTCAGCCTTCTGGTGTCTTATCGTTGTCCACCATCAACAACCAGATCTAAATATGAACTTGATACATTTTGCTGAGGAACATAAAACTATGTCCCCAGTATGGTCGCCAGTATGTTATCACTAGGATTGAACCTCAGGTTGAAGGAAGGTAATGTCAGGGTAACCAGAAACCATGCTTAGCCAAGTAGCTAGCCCTACTAGGCGGGGAGAGGGCTCTCTCTGTAAGGATCTCAGTCAAGATGACTGGATCAGGTAAAGGATATTAGGCTACGTATAGTAGCACGAAAGTTTTGATTTGATTTTGGAAGGGGTTTTGTCGGATCAGGAGGAGCTGGGAAACTATGTCAGAATTGCAGGGTGTTTAATGGCGCAAGGTAGGCATAGGCTTTAGCACTTAATGGCTTGATGGGATGATATCTTTTAGACTGGTGAGAAGCTAAGAAGAGCATGTGAAAACCATGCATCCTTCCTATACTGCAGAAAACATGAAATGGTGAATGGTTCCCAAAGGCAGAGCACTGATAAAATGAATTCCGCCTATCAACTTGAAAACATTCAACTAGAAGAAATGAAATGATTAATGGAATACATAAAAAAATATTAACACATGATCACAGAAGAAGAAACTATGCTAAAACTCATACCATATGGATCCCATAAAAGTAGTTGCGATTCTTATTAATCTCTTGCCAAACTAATTACAAAAGGTGTACAATCAAGGTCTGAGCATCCAAATGAGTCCAAACCTTTACAATGAGAAATAATAAGAAGATATAGACATTATTTCAACCTATTCCCATCCTCGGGGGTCGAATCCCTAAGATGAGGAGCTAATCTAACTGATACTGCACAAGAAACAAGAATATAAGCATCATTAACAACTTGCCTCTAAAAGTGAAAAACTGATTCATTTGAGCTCAAACTAACTCCTAGAACAATGAATATATCTTATATCACTATTTTTATATCATAATTACATGCCAAGTAATCATTTAGAATGGTAAATCATCCACCATGATAGAGAATCCATGATTACAGTCAAAAAACTAGAAAAATAGCAACCCTAAGCAAAACTGTCAAAAGCGCAGTGCCACTTTCAAGTCCCTTTTGGAGGAATTCCCCGCATCCAAATTGAGCCCATGATAGCTCATTATAAATTTTGTTGAGTATATGTTCCATAACATCTTTAATTTTTTAATTTGGAGTTCACTTTCCCTGTCAAAAGCTCAATCTTCCAAGACTAGTCAAAATGTGCAGAATGAGGTTGCCAAAATGCAGAGTAATATTGCAGTCAACGTTTGAAGGTCTTCCTCAACTCCAAATTGAGCTCATGATAGCTCATGGGAAATATCTCTATGTATAATTATCATTTGACTCATCACTAAATTCATTTGGTCAAACCCGCTATGAGAAATATTGATCTTCCTAAGGTCACTCCAAAAGTGCATCAACTCTCCTGAGGCAACTGTATTTTTGACATTTCTCTAAAACCAGGATGCCTGTATAAACGAGAAGGAGGTTTTTATTCCTTAGCCTATTATGGACAAAACCCTTTCTCACTTTTTCCAAATTCTTCCTTATTTGGTCTAAAACATAGTTTGAAGAAAAATCGGCCCTATGTGTGGCAAATGATTTGTCCCATGGAATGACTTATTGAAAAATGATAGAGACATGATGTGTAAAAGTTAGAATGGCCTCATAATCACTGAAATGACCTCCCTTATTCCTCATATACTCATATTTCTCTGATTTCATAGCAATCCCTAGCTCAATGAGTGAGGAAATTAGGGTTTAGTGCTTGTGGAAAATGATGATTTGGACACCCTTGGGAAAAAACAACTCCCTTTGGCATGCACTTAACCCTTTGAAACTTTACCCTTTCACTTGACTATTTACTTTGAAAATTTGATCTTTTGATGTTCTGGCATCTTTGGAACACTTAGTTAATCGCTTGGGATGGTGAAATTATTACATTTGAAAGACATAAAATTACATAATGAAATAAGAATTTCTCTTTACAAATCATCTTCACATGGTGAAGGGATGTTATTTTATCACCCTTTACTTGCTGGTCTTATGCAATGGAATGGAACCTTGGAAACCCTAATGACCAAATGAAACCTTGAAGGACTGAATTTCAAGATGACATAATGACCTCATGACTGATACAAATGGCATGATAAAAATAAATTTATGGATGATGTACAGTCAATAAGATATGAAACTATGCCAACAAGTAATCACATTTAGGGAAGAGTGATGTTTTTGGACTAGGACTACCATCAACGACTAATTTTTTGCATGACCTAGTGGAATGATAAAAAAATTCTTAAACAGACCCTTAAAATGATATGAAAAGAGGATTTTGATCACTGATGGCAAGATGCAAATACTGACACTAACATCGGCCTTATTGGGGATGGAAGCTCCTTGGAGGTGTCAAGAACACCATAGACCAAGTGCCTAACCATGTGGGCCAATATGGCCAAAAACTTAAATTGAAATGCATGACTAAAAGCTGAGGACTTAACGACACAAACTAACTCTTAAACTGACTGAACCATGCTCACATCTGTGAGCTTATTAATCACACCCTACTCTAAGTGATCCATTCCTCACCTGATCAAGTGAAATGAAACAACCAATGCAACCAAGTAAACATTTTGGCTGTTGTTTTAATTCTCTGCAAGTGCTTTCTTATGAGGAACAAGAGAGAACTACTGAAATGCAACTCCCATGGAAACTTGTAAACAAATCCAAATTTTTCCAGATTGAATAATATGGATTCTCTATCTGACTCCAGAAATACTGCATAAGGATCTTGAAATTCATGTGCACTGGAACTTAGCTCATCCAATGGATTACTTTTATTCTCCTCATACCATGAATGAAAACTTTCATCTGAGCTTTGGGACGAGACTCCTACTAAAAATGACAAAGAAATCGGCTGCTGAATCAAGTTTGTATCAATAATTTTTTTAAGCTCAAAGTTAGCTAATGGAGAAGGACTTTAACTGCAGACATCATCCAACACATCAGCTATTGGATCGTGAAAAACTTGAAAAGACCGTTGCAACCAATTTTCTCTTGGTTCCAATGAGATTGCGTGATTTTCTATAGGCTGCTCAATTGAAGATATATTATGCAAACTTCCCTTCAAAAACTAAAATGATTCAAAACATAATGGTACGGAATCATCTTGCATCATTTGATCATATGTTCTAGCTTCCAAGTCTTCATCTACAACCTAACATTCAATGGCATTCAGGGACTGCAAATCTAGATATGAGAAGTCTTGAACAAGGATTTCATTGCCCTCTAGATGGTCTAGATCAAAACTTATCGACGGTTGATTTTTGATTGCATGAAAGTTGTCTCTGATGAACTGAAACGAAGTAAAACAAAGAGGCAAAGATCCTTCACCTACTTCAAAATTTTATGCACTTTCCTCCTCACTTACATAGCTGATATGCATCTGTTGATCAGTGAGCTATTGAAAGTGAACTTGCTCCTTCCACCAATCAGTTGTTGATTTGTCTGCAAGACTAGCTTCTGTTTGGAGAACATAATCATCATCATACTGATAAAACTTAGGCAAATCATCAGTATAAAACACATCATCAAGAATACATGTCAGATCAATAGATCTCTCTTCTGCAAGCTAATCTATAAAAAAATCATTATCAGATCTATGACAAATGGTATAAGAAAGGAAATGTTTTGGATCAGCCACTTGTTCTTCTTCAATCAGCGAGCTGAGGTCTTGCACATCATACTCATTCCTTGTGGTGATCTTTTGCATCATCTCTTCCACTGAACTTACCAAAATGTCGAGCTTTACCTCTAAAGATGTCGATTCCTCTGTATCTATGGTCGTCATCTCTTCTTCCTTCAACTTTTCCCCTCTGATCAACAAATTAGCCTCTACATCTACTGCATTGTTTTTCATCTCTTCAAGTGTTGCAAGGTTCCTTTCTCTCAACTGAAACTCCATTTCCAGATCAAAGGCATCTAGGTAGTGTAAGAGAGGGGATCCAGGAGGAGGTCTTATATTAACAGGCATCGAACAATAAACTTGGTTAAATTTGGCATAAATTTGTTGTATTGTCTCCCTTGGCTATATTTTCAGTTGGTTATAGTCTTCTAGAATCAAGAAAGGGTTATGTCTAACCACCCACTTGTCGAGGAAAAATTTGACAAACTACTGGAAATCTGAGATGCTCGCATCAAGCAGGGTTTTGAACCAACTCTTGACTTTGCCTTGCAAAGAAAGAGCAAAAAGCCTAATACTGACATCCTCTTCATCAACTTCAAAAAGTTCAAGAAAAGACTCAAAATTCAGTACATGTCTCTCAGCAGTGATGTTGTCACATTCACCATCAAATATTGGTAGATATAGGTAATGATTTTTAGGGAAAGCATGGGATATAGGAGGTAAATCAGAGGCTTGTATCTATCTGGAACTTTACAAGGTATAGGAGTATATACAAAATTTGAAGACGGTCAACATAAGATCGGAAGAAGGGTCTTGATCAAGATCAAAGGCATGCGAATATATTTTATTCGCAATCTCCAAAAGGAAAGAATCAAATGCAGGTCTAGGATCTTTTCTCAAATACAATATACTTTGTAAAGCCTTCTTGACGTTCTCGGGAAAAGAGAAGAAATAATTTATAACAAAGAACATAATGTATTGAATTAAATTCCAACTTGAATACCTTATCTTTCCATATTGTCCTTTCATGTTTTTGTTGGTCGATTTCGTCCTCCAGTGGAGTCCTTGGATCTGATCTCAAAACTGATTTAGAGTCACCAGGTGAATGATTTCAGCATTCCGGTGTCTAATCGTTGTCCACCATCAATAATCAGATCTAAATATGAACTTGATACATTTTGCTGAGGAACATAAAACTACGTCCCTAGTATGGTCGCAACTATGTTATCACCTAGATTGAACCTCAGGCTGAAGGAAGGCAATGCTAGGGTAACCACAAACCATGCTTAACCAAGTAGCTAGCCCTACAAGGTCGGGAGAGGAATCCCTCCGTAAGGATATCAGTCAAGATGACTGGATTAGGTAAAGGATATTAGGCTATGTATAGTAGCACGAAATTTTTTATTTGATTTTGGAAGGGGTTTTGTTGGATCAGGAGGAGTTGGACAGTTTAGGTCTGGGAAACTAGGTCAGAATTGCAGGGTGTTCAATGGGGCAAGGTGGGCATAGGCTTTAGCACTCAAGGGCTTGATGGGATGAGATATTTTAGACTGGTGAGAAGCTAAGAAGGGCATGTGAAAACCATGGATCCTTCCTATACTGTAGAAAACATGAAATGGTGAATGGTTTCCCAAGGCAGAGCATTGATACAATGAATTCCACCTATCAACTTGAAAACATTTCTAGAAGAAATGAAATGATTAATGGAATACATAAAACATATTAACACATGATCACAGAAGAAGAAACTATGCTAAAACTCATACCACATGGATCCCATAAAAATAGTTGCAATTCTTATTAATCTCTTGCCAAACTGCTTACAAAAGGTGTACAATCAAGGTCTTAGCATCCAGATGAGTCCAACCCTTTAAAATGAGATAGAAGAAGAATATGTAGACATGATTTCAACCTCCTTCCATCCTCAGGGGTCAAATCCCTAAGATGAGGAACTAATCTAACTGATACTGAACAAGAAACGGGAATATATGCATCATTAACAACTTGCCTCTAAAAGTGAAAAATTGATTCATTTGAGCTCAAACTAGCTCCTATAGCAATGAATATATCCTCTATCACTATTTGTATATCATAATTACATGCCAAGTCATCATTTACAATGGTAAATCATCCACCATGAGAGATAATCCATGATTACAGTCAAAAAACTGGAAAAATAGCAACCCTGAGCAAAACTGCCAAAAGCGCGACGCCATTGGCCCAAAGCGCAACACCACTTTCAAGTCCATTTTGGAGGCCTTCCTAGCATCCCAATTTAGCCCATAATAGCTCATTGGAAATCCTGTCGAGTATACATTCTATAACACCTTGAATTTTTCAATTTGGAGTTCATTTTCCCTGTCAAACGATCACTCTTCCAAGACTAGTCAAAATGTGCAAAATGAGGCTGCCAAAATGCAGAATGAAATTGCAATCAAATTTTTAAGGTTTTCTGCAACTCTAAATTGATCTCATGATAGTTCATTGGAAATCTCTCTGTGTCTAGTTATCATTTGACTCATCAAGAAATTCATTTGGTC
Organism: Pinus taeda; assembly: GCA_000404065.3. Taxonomy (NCBI): domain Eukaryota; kingdom Viridiplantae; phylum Streptophyta; class Pinopsida; order Pinales; family Pinaceae; genus Pinus; species Pinus taeda. The sequence continues at coordinate 96,427 of APFE031264278.1, read as the reverse complement.
ACTCCAGCTAGGAGAAATATTGATTTTCCCAAGGTCACTCCAGAAGTGCATCAACTCTCCTGAGGAAACTGTTCTTTTGAAATTTATCTAAAACCATGACACCTGTGTAAAAAGTGAAGGAGGTTTTATTTCTGTGGACCATTATGGACAAAAACCTCTCTCACGTTTTCCAAATTCTTCCTTGTTTTGTCTAAAACGTAGTTTGAATAAAAATTGGCCCTATGTGTGGCAAATGATTTGTCCCTTGGAATGACTTATTGAAAAATGATGGAGACATGATGTGTATGAGTTGGAATGGCCTTCTACTCACTGAAATGACCTCCATTATGCCTCATATACTCATATGTCTCTGATTTCATAGCCAACCCTAGCTCAATGGGTGAGGAAATTAGGGTTTAGTGCTTGTGGAAAATGATGATTTGGACACCCTTGGGAAAAAAACAACTCCCTTTGGCATGCACTTAACCCTTTGAAACTTTACCCTTTCACTTGAATATTTCATTTGAAAAATTGATCTTTTGATGTTCTGGCATCTTTGGAACACTTAGTTAATAGCTTGGCATGGTAAAATTATTGCATTTGGAAGACATAAAATTACATAATGAAATAAGCATTTCTCTTTACAAATCATCTTCACATGGTGAAGGGATGTTATTTGATCACACTTTACTTGCTGGTCTTATGCAATGGAATGGAACCTTGGCAACCTTAATGACCTAATGAAACCTTGAAAAACCTTAAAGACCTAATGAGACCTTGAAGCACTGAATTTCAAGATGACATATTGACCTCATGACTGATACAAATGGCATGATCAAAATAACTTTATGGATGATGTACAGTCAAGAAGATATGAAACTATGCCAGCAAGTAATCACATTTAGGGGAGAGTGATGTTTCTGGACTAGGACTACCATCAGCGACTAATTTTTTGCATGACCTAGTGGAATGATAAAAAAAAATTGAATCAGACCCTTAAAATGATACGAAAATAGGATTTTGATCATTGATGGTAGGATGCATATACTGACACTAACAGATCGCATATCGGAGGTCCTAAATATCGGAGCATCGACACGTCGAAAGGTTGACGAATCGGAGAATCAAAACTTCTTAACATGACAACCTTTAAAAAGTTGTGATATGCATAATGTGTTGATTGTGTTAAAAACCACTGGAAACACTGACAAAGGATTAACAGTGGATTTCATCGCAAAACCAAAGGTGGGTGGGCCTTTTTCTCTCTTCTTTACAAGGACACGTGGTGGCATATGATTGGTCCTAATAAGCTACAGTTGCATTTGACATCAGTATGATGTGGCGGTACGAAAGGACACGTGGCAGGAAATTTTGGCATTTTGAGGGGGCTTAAGGGGACAAATTTGGGTGACATGTGTCACCACTCATGAGGTGCCACGTGGAGTGATGACATCATATGAGAGATGCAATCAGAATATTAGAATACTACACCACTGTAAAAATTGTGATATGGAAATTCTCTGATAAGCATGTTACATAGAGTTAAAGGCATATGGGTCAGCAATTGCAATATTGAATGCGAGAACAAAGGAGTTGGTCTCAGGAATAAAGGAGACTGTCAAAGATCACTGGGTCAAGGCAGCAAGGACCACAATCCGAAAGAAAGACAATTGGGTCTACCTTGAGGTGATACAAGCCATCTTTGTGCTCCTACGCACGTCTTTAGAGAGATAAATGGAGGTATGGGACTCAAGAAGTAGTGTGCAAGTAACTTGAGAATTAATTTCTCAGCATGGAGCTCCCTGCAGTCATGCAATGAAGGACTACAAGGTCGATATTTGTTTCTACACGGTGACAAGAAACCGACAGTTGATCACTCCCAGCTCCAGAAAGTGGGGAATTCAAGTAGTTAAGGCAAAAGAGATAGGTTAACCGATCAAACAACTAAAGAGGAACATCATGGCAAAGACGTGGCCTAATCGAAGGCCATCATAGGAACGGTAGGGAGATATTTTCCTCTACCATCATTCAATTTTCTTGATGTCTATTATTCTGTAATTTTTTCATTTTCAAGAATGGAATCAAATCTGATTGTAATAATTTTGGGCAGCAAGACCTTCAGATGTCGAGACAGTTATTCAATTAAATAGTTAAATTCGGCTGATATATTTTGTAACTATTGTTCGACGCTCCCTTTCTCCTTATCGAATAAACGTGCAATATGTTTTCCCCTTTGTATATCATTTCATGTATGTGTTTCCTCTTATGAAATTGTGTTATGAAGCTATCAGTTTCACTCTCTCATGGTTGTATGTATTCTGCTACGTAGTGAGAAGTACCTGTGTAAACACAAATTTACTTGTGTTATTTGATAGCATGTAGCACCTGTGTAATCATGAATTTACTTGTGTTATTTGATAGTCTATAGTACCTGTATGTAAGCATAGATTTACTTATGCTAATTGGTGACAAATGTATTCATGAGGCATAGAGCTTGAGACCTTAATTTACGCTCCACTTTTTATGCATTTTCACCTCCTCACTCTTCCATATTTTTGCTGCAAATTGTTGCTTAGGATTATGTGTTATGTCTAGCCCTCTACATTAATTTCCCTCCTTTCCTTCCTCCTATTCATCTATACTACAATAACAATGTTAAATTATGTATTGTTGTGTGTTGGCCACTAGAACCAATGCATTTCTCTTTAAGATTATCCATATCTACCAATGTTTATTTCGATCTATGTGTTTGCTTGCGTTTACCTTGGCGAAGGGCTATTGAACCAATTACGTGACATATGGAGTGCAGCAAAATTCCCTTAGATAATCTTCAAAAGCACTCCTCTCGAATGCCCTAGGCACCAATCTCCTATCAACCTAGAGGTTGTCTCTAGGAGGCTTTTATATCTTCTGAAAGCAATTGTGTGACAGGAGATAGAAAAAGCTACAACACATCCCATGATATTGGTTTTATTTTATTTACATGGAAAACCAACCTGGGGTTGTTACATAAATGAACACATTTTGTGGTTCCTAACCTTACTATGGACTTGGATTCCATAATATACAAACCGATACTTTTCAATGGTGTACAAATTGCCTCAATTAAAGCTTGTATGAGAAAGTTATGCCGCCTAGAAGTTGACCTATTGAAATTGAGCACCATAGTTCGAGAGGATGCCATGTTAGCCCCCATTACTCAGGGAAAAGGGGCTACCCATGTGATAGTGATGAAGAAGACTGTGCAGGGGTCTATATTGTAACTCTAGTTAAGACTTTAAGGATTCAAACTTAACCACTAGTAGGCTATTAGGTTGTGTTATATCTGGGCCACTAGGAGGAAAAATGATCACATTCTATTCGAGTGCATTTTGTTCCATAAATAAATAGAATATATAAGACTGGGTAGAGAAAGATAAAACAAAGAGGGTTTGTATACTATAGTATCCCACAAGCCATAGGTTCAAATCATTTATATTTGCATCCATTTTCATTCAAAGAAGGAAAGAGAACAACAACATCACCTTCTAGTTGGGTCTTCTCCCATCAAGGTTTCCTAGATCATATCTTATGCTCATTGTGGTTTGTGAGTTTTAATTAACTAATATATGTTTTCCATATTTTATATTTTGCATGCATAAGCATAATGTAGTAATTAACAAATCAAAAAATATGAGGAAATATTAACCCTCATAGTGTATTTTTTATTTTCAAATATATTTTAGAAGATTTGTTATCAAAACTTGTCTAGTAGAATATCCACAACAATCTATAGATCATATTGGAATTAGAGCTAAGTTATTTTTGGTATATTGTGGGGAGCCATGGGGGATCCAAGATTCATAAAACCCTAGTGATGACTAATGAAACTATAATAACCCTCAAGATCCCAAAGGGGATATATTTGCATGGTAGGAAGCACAAGTTGCAAATATAAATTGTAATGTGAGCCTCATCATAGTGGCATTGACTAATAAGCTCATGCTATCTAGAGAATATGGAAGTTTCAACATAGAGTATCAGAGGGGATATCATGGATAGGGAAGAACCAAAGAGGGAATCCAAGAAATAACCCAAAAAGGATCAACCCAATTCGAGTGTCATGAACGATTCACAATCCCTTTCAAGATGGAAATGAAGGATGAAATAAAACCATACCAAGGTGACACTAATGCTTTGAAGTTAAATCATTGGTTGTAGCAGTTAGAATTTTATTTTATTGTTCATCATATAGAGGAAGAACAAAAAGTCACATGGAGACCTAGTGGGAAAGCCACATGGAGACCTCAAGGTTGGAGGGAGATCCTTTAGAAACTAAGTGGGAAGATTTCAAAAGTCCCATAAAGTCACAATTTTAACCTATCAGGCACATAGAGGACTAATAGATATTGCGGCATTACTCTAGGAAAATACAAGGGTAAGGTGTACATGAGTATACCACATAAGTTAGCCTAAAGATGGCCATAATGTTAGATATCTCCCCAAAAACACAAACATATTCCTCAAGCATCTAGTGGGCCTACATAGCCATCTATGGAAGCAAGTAATAATGTTCAAACACAAAACCATTTTCAAGGCTTGTGTTTAGGAATAATACCTAAAGAACATAGGCTAGAAGAAATGGAAATCAAGTGGATCAAAGCAAAAGGAGCAACAAGAAGTTGCCGAGGAGGGTAAGAAGAAGTGGAAAAGGGAAAAATACAAAAGGATAATAGCCACAACACACCAATGCAAAGATCCTAGCAACCATTATAACATTGATGTCCATGCAAAGGAAAACTTTTGGAAGTTGCATCGAAAGGTCAACCCAAAGAATCAAAAGAAAGATGGTAAGAAGGAAAAAAATTGGCCACAACTTTGAATAATCAAGTGGAAATTATCTTGGACATGGATGAGAATATTATTTACACATCACTGAAGAAGGGGATGAATTTGAGTAGCCTTTAGCAATAGGAAGAGAAGGAAATGATCAGACTCTTCCATATAAAGATATAGTTCAAGAAGACAAAAATTGATGCTCTATTCGACTTAGGATCATAGGAAAATATCATAGTGTCGTCAGATCTAGTCAATATATTTGGATTGGAGACTCATGACCATTCTAGCCCATATCCATTAGGATGGGTCAAAAAGGAGGCAAATATAAGGTAACCAAATAGTGCATAATCAAATTTTCTATGAGTGTTGACTTTATTGATGAAGTAGAATTAGATGTAGTTCCACTAGAGGTATGTGCATTGTGTTTGACATTCCCTATATGTACATCCAAGGTGTGATATTCAAAGATCAAACCAGTACCACCTCTTCAAGGAAAAAAAATCCTTCAACATCAATGCACACAATGGCAAGTCAATTATCTCACTAGTAAGTGCCAACCAAGCTAAAAAGTTGATCAATTCTAGCAAGAAGTATGTTATATTGTAATTAAGAGAAAATCATTTTGTAGAAAGGTCCATGAGAGTTGATCATCCTTCAAGGGTGTACAAAGGAACATAAATAGCAATTGGAAGATTTGTTGCAAGCATACAGGGGTGTTTTCCAAGAGCCTAAAGGGCTATTCTAAAAGAGGGAAATGGCTCATAAGATCCTATTTTTGTTGGACTTTCTGTTGCCAAAAATTCGGTTGTACATGTAATCCAGTATAGAAGAAAGTGAGGTAAATAAGTAGTTACATTAGCTACTGGAACAAATTAGAATTCGAACAAGTACCTCACCATGTTGGTCACCCATCACCATAGTGTCAAATAAGGTTGGAACTTTGTAAATGTGTACTGATTACAAGGAATTAAAAAATTTATGCTCAATAATAGGTGCCCCCTATCTAGGATGAAATATTTGTTGGATCAATTACAGTACAAAAAATACTTCACCAAGATAGAGTTAAAGTCAGGATATCATCAGGTTTGAGCCAAAGAAGAAGATAACTAGAATATTTCCTTCAAAACCAAGAAAGGTGTGTCTAAATGGTTAGTCATGTTGTTTAGCCTATGTAATGCACCAACTACATTTATGAGGTTACTGAATGATATATTGCACCCTTTTATAGATTCATTTGTTATTGTTTATTTGGATGATATGCCAGTATATATTGCTACCTAAGCGAAGAACATCTCACATTTGATGCAAGTGCTATAGACATTGAAGAAGCACCAGCTTATTGAAAATCTCAACAAGTGTGATTTTGCACAACACTCTTTGGTTTATTTTTGGTATGTGATATTTGGAGGAGAGATGAAGATAGATCCTTCAAGGCTAGAGGCTATCATTAAGTGTTCAGTTCCTAATCATTTTTTTGATGTCAAGAGTTTCATTTAGGAAACATGGTACCTAAGGAAATTTATAGTCCCATTTTTAGCAGTGGTAAAACCATTCCATGCCATAATAGTGAGTGGTGCGAGTTTATAGTGGGGAAAGGGTTTGCAAAGCACCCCTTTTTGCATTACCAAACTTGAATGATCCCATTGAAATGGAGAAATATGTGAATGGGTATGCTATGGGAGTGGTCTTGATGTAGGGAAAAAGGAATGTATGCTACCAATTTGAAATATTTCAAGGGGTGGTTCTTAAATACGCTACCTATGACAAGGAGCTATATGTCATGGTGCAAGCTATGATGTTATGGAAATAGCTCACAAAAATATAAAAAAGATAGGTCAACGCCTTATAATTCAGCCTCTTCAAGGGGGGAACCTCCTTTACATTACACAAATGAACAATTCTTGGATGATACAAATTACAAGGCCTCCTTTCTATATATAGGAGTCTAAGGGGTCATACTATAATTAGAGCTGACATAACAATAATAATGTAAGGGCACAATAATAAAAATATGGGAACTACGTGGGCACAAAAATATAATAAAGGGGTTGTACTAATAACAATAAGGGGTTACACTAATAATATAGGAACCTAACATGCCCCTCTCCTTCAAACATTGTTGTTCTCAATGCTTGAGTAGTTCTTGATGCTTCTGTATAAAATTCTCATCCTTCCATGTGGAATCTTTAGTGGGTAAGTTCTTCCACTTGATGAGATACTCTGAAATTGATCGATTTTGTAGTTGTTGATTTCTCGGTTCTATGAATGCTTCAAGTTCCAATATGATTTTTCCTTCCTTGTCAAGTTATGGCAATATTGTTGGAACTGGGATCTTCACCAACTTTTGAATTAGTTCCCACCCTACTTCGCCATTCTTCCATTCATCCCTTGCTTTGTTTATCAAATTTGGTTGGATAATTATACCAACCTCTACCATTTCTGTAACCATATGTTCAATTTCACTCCTTTGGGCATATGAATATATATAATTCGTGATGTTTGGAGAAACACTTCCTGGAATCAAATGAATAGCATGATCATGATCACGAATACGTGGGAGACCTTTGGGAGTCTCAAATACCTTGGAATGATTGTCCAA
>APFE031264278.1:70901-82566 GCA_000404065.3 Pinus taeda | reverse complement strand
GCATTGAGTACTACGATTGTCATTTTTCTATCAGACGTGACTTCCCCTAGCTCTTGAAGTTGATCCCTCATCTCAGAGATCTTCATGAAGTAGGGAGCTATTCCTTCCTTTGGCATCTTCATCTTGTAGAATTCATTTCGTAGAGATATCACTTCTTCAACTGTGGTTACCAAGGATAGATCTACTAGTTTGTCATAGATTTCTTTTGATGTTTCAAGTTTGGAGACATAAGGAATGAGAGAGTCTTTGATGGATTCTATCAGAATCCTTTGAGCTCTTGTCTCATCCCTATTATAATTGGATAAGGCTTGAGTTTGTTTCTTAGCAGGAATAGTGACATTCCCTTTGATGTGTTCTAGGAGTTCATTCTCCTTGAGAAGTAAATCAATTCTCTTCTTCCATGCAAGAAAGTTATTGGTACCTACCAATTTGTTTCTTTCCTTACAAAAAGACATTGATGTATATTCAGGAGGGTACATATACTTACTTGATAGATTTTGACATGTAGTGGACTTGTTTTCTCCTTGAATACTTGATGGCTTGCCTTCCTTAGATCTTGATGTTCTTCCAGTTGCTTTTCTTCAAGTGGACATGCTTGATGACTTTTAGTTTGATGTAGGTCCTTCTTTGATTTTCTCTTCTTGTGGATGCCTTTGAGTAAGGCTCTTCTTCTTGCCTTGTAGTCTTCCTTGATGAATGATATATGGTATACCTTCTTTTCCTTGAAGTGATTGAGACTTCTTGGCTAGATGCTTCAACTTTTGTAAATGTCCTTCCTTGATGAGTGTCCTTGAGATGCCCTTTCCTTGATGTGTCACCTTAGCTCTGATACCATGTTGAAGAGTCAAGGGAAATTAAGTGTAGTGTGATTCTTCTTGACTTGATAACAATTTGTGGAGTCTTTTTACTTTTTCTTGTTATCTTAATCTTCTTCTTATTATTATTAATGCATGTGTGTGTACTTCATCAAACTACTACCAAAACATAAGAACAATAACACAAGATGTTGGCTCTCTGCCAGGGCAAAAACCTCTCTTCTCTTGAGAGGAAAACCCTTCGATAAATTTCTCTTATTGAAGCTTCTTATTGATCAATGCTAATGTTGGAAATAATACTAAGAGGGGAGGTGAATCCATATTTACAATTCAATAACTTTTCATTTCACAATCAGGTTTATATACTCTACTTCAATGAAGAGAACTTGCGTGTGTATGCAACTATGATTAAGGAAACCAGCGTATACCCAGAGAACTTATGACTTATTTAATTCATCATGTGTTGATCTTTAATCAGTGCATCAGTACTTTATTATACAGTAACTATGTGCAGTAATAACATAATAAACCATCACACATAAGCAACACACATGAACACCAAGATTTAAGGTGGAAACCCAATGCAGGAGAAAAACCACCTTTTGTTGTCGTCTTTTTCTTATTTTTATATAAATAAAATTTGTTTACAATCTTGTACTGGTGTAGACACATACCAATACGTAGGCACCCACTTGCAGAAGGCTACAACCTTCTCTCTTTTTCTAGCTTCTACTGGAAGGGAGCTACAACCCCCTAGCTCTTGTACTAGCCGATATGTTTACTAATACGTAGGCACCGGCCTACAGAAGGCTACGACCTTCTCTCTTCCTCCAAGGACCACGTTTCATAAATTTTCAAAGTGGATGCTCTTAGTACACAACAATACAATATGAAGGCCTCATTTCATCAAATTTTCGTACTGGACCCATCAGAAACTTTGAAGCTCAAACTCTATAATAATAACTGCATCAACAATAATCAGTCAATCTGAATAGTCAAATCATTGTCACCAAAACACTGTGTTAAACCGAGAAAGATGTGTCATCATTGAGAACCAACTACAACCTTAAAAATCCTACATCGAAATGAATACGCTACTTTAATGAACCCAAACTACATGTATATGCCACTTCCTTTAACCAAACCTTCTTACACCTCCAAAACTACTAAATCATAAAAACTTTTGAATCGAATTTTTACCAACCAGTAACATTCTGAACATCTACTGTCAAATTACAGAGATCTAGACAATCAGCAGCAAAGGTCACCCTTCTCACTTAATCAATCAATCAATCAGACTCAATCTCCTTATGCATTCAGTTCTACTTTCAGATCTCAGAAGACATCATTGACAGACATAAGTAAATCAGTAGCATTGATCAGATAGATCAGTCATTTCTGAATAACAAGCTTTTCTTTTACATATGCTACTTGGAAGCTTCGAACCAGCATGTATTCGCGCCTTTACCAAGGTAACCAGCGTATAGATCTGTAAATACAAACTTACAACTTCGTTGTTATTCCAGACTTCAGACATACCCAGATCTTGACATTTAAAGAATAAAACATGTGTAAGCAATCAGATCTACCCAACCAATATTAGATCATTCAATGATAAGTCATTTCAGGTCTCATGATCTTGATCCAACATTGAATTCAAGGTGCACAAAGTATTTTACATTATATCATAATAATAGCCCCTGCAACATAAAATATACTTCAGATAGAATTATTCCTGAGAAACCCTTTCACTTTCACAATTGACCCTCTCATCTTCTCCTCCTTATATATTTTTCGGCCTTTCTCAACACCTCAGACCAAAACAACACTTAGAACCTATGGTATTCTTGTACGGGATCAAATAGTCGTTACTCCACTCAATATTGTGGGCTAATACCATGGTATTGACCCTTGGTATTCTTTAATCTTGTATTTCGTTGATTTTCCAACCCATACACACTTTTTCTCTTGTGAAAATGAGTGCATACGTATACACTATTTTTGTTCTGTGAACCCATGTGTATACACTTCTTTGACAAGGTGAACCTGCGTATACAACTTAAACTACCTTACAACATTCTTTTCCTTTAAATTCTTGATTCTAATCAGTAGACCTTTGTTCCAACTTCATGTTCTTCTGTAATAATGCCCTATTACCTCTGAATTGACCTGTTACAATGTGAGTTTCCCTTTATCAAATCTGAACTGACCTATGAGTGGGTTGCCATCAAGGACAACATTTGTATCATAATGCCAAAAACTAAACCCTGGACCCTTGACAAGAATATCCTCCAAGCACAAGTCAAGTCCTTCCTCCTTTCTGCACTTTGTTCCCCGACACTTCCTTCTTCGGCACTTCATTTCCCTGCACTTCGTCCTCCTTCCAACTGTTGTTAGATCTTGTTGCACTTGCTTTAGAAGAGATACCCTTGATGAGAGCCTTCCCTTATGATGATCCCTTCCTTCTCTTCACCAACCAACGAACTTGTATGACTATAATGGGAGGGTTGTTATAACAATAGAGACAGCCTCCTTCTCTTCGCACATGGGACTGTATTCCTTGTGATATTGGCCTCTTCTTTCTTCACTTGAGAGAGATCCTTCTTCGCTTGAGTGAGAGGCTTTATAGGCATACTTATATTTCCCAACCAACGAAGTTATGTGACTGTGATAGTAGTGTTGTAATGACTGCAGGAAGAGGCTCTTTCCTTCACACATGTGATTGTAATAAGCCCTAGAACAAACTTTAAGGCTCGGTGTTTCTTCCTCCTTCTTCACTGTCCTTGGAGACCCTTTTCTCATCCTTTTGTTATCCTTTACTTGCCTCCTTGATTCATTGATTTCCTAGATATGAATGTGTTCTCTTTTGAGGGAGTGGACAACCTCTATTTATAGAGGTATGTCCCTCATGTAGGCTGACTTGCTGTTTGTAGGCCGACTTGTCGTATTTGCTTCGGATAGCTTCTTTTTATGGTTCCACATGCTTGGAGGAGACTTGACTTTGCTTGGAGGTGACTTCTTTGACTCTAATACATAAGTATACCTATAGTAACATGCCCTTAAGGTCTTCAACATAATTCTTTTGACTCTTTGACTCACCTATAGCACTTTAACACGTGCTAGACCTATTTCAATGAGCAAAAAACTCATTGAAATATATTATAAAAATAATATTTCTTTTCTTGAATAAATACAAATATCAAAAGTACATTTATGAAGACCAAACCTCGTTACATTTCCTTCAACGCAATTGATTACCATCTCTAGAATAGGTTGCTCTATAGGAAGGATAAGTTATCTATTCCTAAAGATGAGCGACTACAACTAATCATGGAGGTTCACATATCCAAGGTTGCAGGGAACTTTTGTGTAGGGAATATAGTGGAAAACTTACATAGGTATGTGTGTTAGCCCAAGATGCAAGAAGAGGTAACTAGGTTCATAAGAGGATGCATGTTTTTTTGTACCAGCAAGATTAGTAATAGAAAACGAGGTCTATATCATCCCTTTCCTGTACCCACTCATCCCTAGAAAATCATTTCCACGGAATTTGTGGGAGGTTTAACAACAACCAAGAAGGAATATGACTGCTTGTTCATGGTAGTTGGAAATTTCATCAATATGTGTATTCTAATACCCTATAAAAAGACCATCAATGGGAATGAAGCAACTAACTTGTTCTTTGGCTAGGCCCGGGTGAACTTTGGGATACCAAGGAGCATCATTTTATACAAGGAAATAAGATTTCTCAATGCAATTTAGACTACATTATGGGAGAATATGTATGTGTAGTTAAAGAGTTCTACAACATTCCATCCATAAACAGATGGGAAAACAAAATCAATCAATAGGACTTTGGTGCAGTTTTTAAGGGGTTACAATTAGAAGCATCTAAAGACTTGGGATGAAAATATTGTATACATATAATGTTCTTATAATAGATAAATCCACATTTCTACCGATAAATACCCATTTGAAACTTGTTTTGGATATTTTCCACCTTCGCCTTTGGATATTGCATATGGGAAATAAGTAGGAGTGAGAGAGGATCTTATATGGAATTCCTTAAGGGAATAAAAAATTGTTGCGAAGATCAGGAAGATCCATCTACAAGTACAAGATATCGTATAGAAATCGCAATAAAAATAAAATGCCAAGCATGATCAACATAAATCAGAGGATTCATTCAAGGTGGCAGGCGGAATATGGTTGCAATTCAACAAGGAGAGACTAGTACGTGGTCCGTGTGAGAAAATAAAGGCTTTATGATATGGTCCCTTTGAGATACTAGAGAAGGTGGGAGATAGTTCCTATAGACTCAATCTACACCCATACATGTGCATTAATTAAGTAGTGAATGTAGAAAATCTTAAACTCTATGAGCCAGTTTGAGGCCTTAAATCACTACTTTTTGTGGTGCCAACCTTTTAATTAACCGCCATAATTTGAAAGGATGTCACATCAAACCCCATTAATTATGGAAAAGGGGCTAGCCATGTGATCATGATGAAGAATAATCTAGAAGATCTAAATTGTACTAAGAGTAGGCTATCGGGTTGCATTATAACTGAGCCACTAGGAGGAAAAGGGGTTCCATTCTATTCGAGTGCATTTTGTTTCATAAATTAACAAAGTAGTTGAGAGAGAGGGGCGGGGTTTATATATTGTAACATTCAATGGGCCATAGGTCTCACTCCATTGCACTTTCATCTATTTTCATTTAGAGAAAGAGAGAGTAATGCGGCCTCACCTTTCAGCTCAATTTTCTCCCATAAAGGTTTTCCGAATCATATCTTATGTTCATTATAGTTTCTTAGTAGTGTTTCTTTCTTCTCTGTTTTCCATATTATATATATTGTGTGCATAAAAATAACACAAAGACCGATAAATCCAAAATCCAAGGAAATATTAATCCTCATAGTGTAGATTTCATAGTTTCAAATATATTTTAGTATATATGTTGTGATGAATCGTCCATGGCAATTTATAAAGATGAAAGAACACTTCAACAAATTTATCAATATTTTATCATTCTTCAGTCACTCCAACACTTGCCTCAAATGTAAAATGTAGTTTTACTTTATCCTATCGAACGCAAGTATATCATTGAAATACATAACTATGAAGTTACCCAAGGATGGTTTAGTGTTGGGTGCCATTTTCCAACCCAAATAGTATTAAAAACCATTCATACAACCCTTAGTCTTCAAGGCTATTTTCCACCCATCACCTTCTTGAATTCTTATTTGGTGATATCCTCTCTTCAAATCAATATTGGTGAAGTACCTTTCAGCACTAAATAATGCATTATACTATAAATTTTTGCAATGAAATCCAATATTTGATGGTGATCATGTTGATCTCCTTGAATTAGTTTGCCTCCCCCAATCTCTTCCTTTGTTTAATGTTATTACAACAAGTATCCCACATTGACTCAGAGTATCCTTAATTAGTCCTCAGTCTAATAACTCTTGAATTTGTATATTGAGCTTCTTGCTCTCTACTAAAGTCAACATATAGGTTGACTTATTTTATTCACTTAAACTTGGAATTAATTGAATTTGATAGAAATACTCCTCATATGGGGTATAGATTCCCTTGGAAACTCATATGGTATAACTCCTTAAATTTACTAAGTCACTTCTTGTCCACCACTAGTACCTAACTCCTCTCTAACTCAAATTTGGCAATCTTTGGCAAAATTACAAAACAACATTTCTCCTACAAAATTACAAAAACAATCTTTGATAAAATTACAAAACATCATTGGAAGTATAGATAATTTCCAATTTGAAGGCGTTTATAAAATCAATTTCTCTTGTGACAAGTGTTGTAATGGTGAAACAAGATGATCACTAAAATTTAGGATCAAGAAACATGATGTCAATATTAAGCATAAAAGAATAAAAAATGCCGCATTAGCAGAGCATGCCAAGACTACTGAGCATCATATATGTTTGGAAGACACCAAGATCATTACTAAAAAAAACATTATTACAAACGTAGAATTAAAGAAGTCCTTGAAATAAAAAAGCATCCTAACAACATAAATAGAGACAATGACGTGGACACTACTAGTAGTTGGTTTCCCTTACTATGAACCATAGATAGTCTAATATAGACCCTTTTTTTTTCTCGCTCGTTTCCAATCCTTTGCTTCGTTATTTACTTACCTCTTATTAACCTATATGTTTCTCTGCTCCCCTTTTGTGCCTCTCCCCTTTCTTTTTCCCTTCCCCTTCCCTTCTTTTGATCCCTCACTCATCCCTCCCCATCCATGATACCCTTCATATTTTTCATTAACTTCTCATTACTTAGGTTTTCTTTAATATCAACGATCCTTAAAATCTTACACCACTATAGACTTATATATAAATATATAAAAACGAAATAATCCTTAAATATTATTATTTAGGTTTCACATTTAATATTATTTATTTAATTCAATTAAATTATACAAATAGATATTTTATTAATCATTATATACAACGCACCTCTATCGATATAAATATATATATTTTATATATTTACATATAATAATTATTTATATTATAATAAAACCTATTCATATATATTTATGTAGATTATATCTACATTTCCCTTAGCGACTTTAAATGTCTCCTAGACTTACCTATTCACTATTTATTCTCATCTGCTCTTCATATAGTTTTCACATGTCTTGACAATGGACTAGGATAGTGGCTCTGAAATGTCGACAACGAGACTCATATATGTGAATCTTCATGTATCAACAAACAATATTTCTCCTCCTCTTTTAAAAAATTATTTGGTTGTACACAACATTACTTTGTTGTTATTGTTGATGTCCCATTTTTCGTCCTCGTGGGAAGAAATCTAAATCTTCTTCCAACCTTCTCTAATGAAAAGGCATTCTTCATTGAATTATGAACAACCTTCCTATCAAATTGCTATGGCCTTCTTAATAAAGGATGGCATGCATCCATTGATAAAACATCATATAATGCTTGGTCTTAATAATACCTCATGAAAAAATGCGAAGAACCATCCTGACACAATGACATGATGTCCATGACACAATTAAGAGACTCTATATGCATTTGGGCATGGTGTACATTTCAAATTTAGTGTTTGGAGCATCTCAATAAACACAAGATTTTTTCAATACTTCCCATCAACAATTTGTAAACAACACTTACCTACAATTTTGCATTTGGTTTTAAAGATAACCTATTGTTGCCTAGAACCTCTTTAAGTTGTATGTATGGCTTCAACAACACTCGTTAAAACATGAGATTTTGTCCATGTTCTTTATGGAACAATATCCCTAACAGTAGACCCAACAACTCCTCGGTTCCTTGAGTTATGTTTTCCTCTTTATCTTGTACCAGTGTTTGCGATCTTTGGACACTTGTAAGCTCATTCCCCTTGTATTCCACACTTAAAGCATGTTTTATTGAACTTTCCTCCTCTTGTTCTAGGAATTACTGTGTGGGGCATTTATAATTTTCATGGAAGCTTTGATTATAATGTTTTAGAATTCAAAGAATTTCTCAATTTCTCCAATAGAACTAATTAATTCTTCTCAATTTATGCTTCTCCAATAGGTAACTCGATTTCCATATTACATCAATCTCATTTCAAGGCCCTTATAATTGTCTCCTTTTGAAATTTTGTTTCATCATTTTCTTGTCTATGGACTTGTGATTCTTGCTCATCATTCACATCACAAAGATCTATTGCAACAATTATTCTATGGGTTGCCTCCATTTCTGGCAGTGATAGTTTTCAATAGCTTAATGATCTTAGTAGCAACACCTCTTCATTATCCTAGAATCCAAAGTGGTATTCCTCATCTTCTATACACCATGTTGCTATTTAAATGTGAAATTTTCTGCTTTCACATTTCTATCTAGCAATTTCAATTTCTTTAAAACTATTTTTTATCCTAGATGAATATATCTAGTAAAATTGTCTCTAATCTAATCATTTTTACTCATTTGCAATGACCAAACTTAATTTTTGCTCCAAATTAAGACAATGCTATAACAATTATCATAATACACAATAATCTAATTTAAAATAACAAATAGAAATATAATAGAAAACAAAGATCCAAACTAAATAAATCTATATCATATTTTTTATTTTAAATATATTTTTAATATCAATAAACATTATGCCAATAAGTTTATCTTAGTATTGACAAAATGATTAATATCTTCTCCATCTATATTCATTTTATAAGTGGCATGAATTCATACCACTAACATCATGATAAGTTCATTTCTTATAAAAAAACCTAATTAAATTTATAACAAACTATATGATAATTCATTTATTATAAATAACCTATTAAATTTATATTAAATATATAGTCATCATAACATCTAAACTTCCAAATTAATACCAAATACATAAATGCCCAATGTCATTATACATTTGTTTTCAAACCTATTTTACAATCTAACATCAAAATTCATAAATGCCAAATGTCATTATACATTTGATTTGAAACATATTTTACAACATGGAGAAAGCAAAATTATACGTTTGTTTTGAAACATATTTTACAACCAAACACCACCACCTAGGGACCAAGCAAAAAAAATAATTGTATTCAAATAAGATCAAACCATTAATGCTGCAGAGAGCTCCTCCTCATACAAAATACTGGTCTAACTCCCCTTTTCAAAAGAGCTCCTCCTCATACAAAATACTGGTCAACTACCCTTTTCAAAAGTTCAGTATGTCCATGCCTATCTCAGCATGGTTCTATTTCCATCACGCTAGGGTTTTGATCCTGTAGTTACATTGCAGTGGAATCCTCTTGATCCTGTGGTTACCCTGCAGTGAAATCTCCTCCTCCCAAACTTGATAGCAGGATAGATCCTGTGGTTACCCTGCAGTCAAATCTCCTCCGCCCAAACTTGATAGCAGAATAGATCCTGTGGTTACCCTGCAGTCAAATCTCCTCCTCCCAAACTTGATAGCAGAATAGATCCTGTGGTTACCCTGCAGTCAAATCTCCTCCTCCCAAACTTCATAGCAGAATAGATCCTGTGGTTACGCTGCAGTCAAATCTCCTCCTCCCAAACTTGATAGCAGAAACATCCTTCGGCTACCCTGCAGTGAAATCTCCCCCTCCCAAACTTGATAGCTAGCTAGTCTGCTCGGGGCGCGATTTCTTCAATTGACAATAAAAAATAAAAAAATGATATGCCTAAAACATCTGCCTGCGCTTCATTAGGCGGTATGTATCAAAGCACAAATATTGTATAATGCGAGCTTCAAATGGCTGCTGCTCACAAAATAAATGCCGATTAATACCCTTTTCAAAAGCTCAGTGCGCCCGCGCTTGTGTCAGTTTGTTTTTATTTCAATCACTCAGAGGTTTTGACCCCCTGGTTACCCTGCAGTGGGTTCTCCTCTCAAATTTCATAGCCCTTCACTACACGAAGCATTCGCCTCCTCTTCACAAGGAGGTACGTAACAATAGCAATTTGGAGCAGCCCTGCAACAGCTGCCAAAGCCACCCCCGTCCTCTTCCCCAGATTCGCCCTGTCTGCACTATAAACAACGGGTTCGCCATGATTAGGTGGTGGTGGAGGTGTAGAGGGAGCACGAGGTCCTGGCGGAGGAGGAGGGCGCAGTAGTTGAGGAGTAATAGGAAGATGATACACTGTTGGTGGAGAAGGGGGAGGCGGAGGAAGTGGTGGTGGCGGAGCGGGGAGGTGGTGTTGGGGGGGATGAGGCAGGAGGGGAGGCGGAGGCGGAGCGGGGAGTGGGGTGGAGGTGGAGGCGGAAGCGGAGGCGGAGGCGGTGGCGGTGGTGAGGCGGAGGCGGAGGAGGAGGTGGTGGAGGAGGAGAGGCCAATAGGGTTCTACCACTGATCCGTGAAGACATCCATAAGATGGATATACACACAAAGAATCCCAGGTGGAGAATACCTCTCGGACTCAACATTCCTCCCATTTGCTCCTCTGCGAGCGAAACTAACAGATGAGGAATCGCTTCCCCATTGTAACCATCTGCACAAATGGTTTTGTTTTGGATGGATACGCAATGAATATATATCTGGTTTTTGTTTTGGATGGATACACAACGAATATATACCTGGATTTTTTTGGGATGGATACACAATGAATATGTATCTTTGTCACCTATTAGTGTGAGAGAAGAATCAGTCCTATTCTCTCTCCGGCCGAACTGGCTGGGCTGAGCTCCCGAGGAAAAGGTACCCCGACAATTTAATTCAGTTAATCGACGGTTTAAAACGTGGCAGTAGCCTACAGATTCGCCGCGATTATCGCCGGCTTTTGCTTGGTCAAATACATGCCACCCCATTAAAAACAAATGAGTATTCCAATTTTAGTTATTCTGACATCAATTTTAGTTATTCTAACATCAAATGCCCCATCAAAATCAATAACGATTATTTAAACAGTAAATTTTAGTTATTATCACATCACATACCCGTGAAAACCGGGTCTATATCGTAGTGGGTTAAAAAGCTGTATATTTAAATTAAGGATTACTTTATAAGATGATATTAAAATTAATATATTACCTAAATTAATGAAAAATTAGCTGTATATTTGAATTGAATATTATATATGGAATAGGATATTATAATAATGAATGTTAAGTTTTTGTTACGAAATTAAGAGATTACTTCAATAGGATTATATATTAAAAATAATATATTATTTAAACTAATGAAAATTAGCTGTATATTTGAATTGAATACTAGGATTATATATTAAAAATAATATATTATTTAAACTAATGAAAATTAGCTGTATATTTGAATTGAATACTAGGATTATATATTAAAAATAATATATTATTTAAACTAATGAAAATTAGCT
>APFE031264278.1:56300-70672 GCA_000404065.3 Pinus taeda | reverse complement strand
AGCTCTCCACAGTCTATTTGTCTTAGATGTTTTCCAAGAAATTGAATCAATTTATGCATTCAAAATAAATTTAAACAACAAATATTAAAATCAGTCCAAAAATTGTTTCACCAACTAAAACTTTCAAAATGTTGAATAGTTAGACAATGTTAAATTAATTTACGTAATACAATCACTAATTACACTACCCCAATGGGCGAGAAAAATAAAATATTATAAAAAGTTGTTTACTTTTTAGGGTGTTGAATAATTTCTAAAATATTGTGAGTTAGTAGAGTTTGTTATCACCTAAGTCTAACTCTTCTAGATTTTCTAACTCTTCTGAGTTTTGGCCTTTTTCAAGGCATATTTTTCTGCCATTTTTGCTTTGTATTTTGCACGATCTAAGTGTCTTAGGGTGTTAGAATTCATTTATGCATTCAAATATAATTTAATCAACAAAGAATTACAATATCATGAAAAAATGGTTTTTCAAATCAAAATATAGAATAGTTAGACAACTCCTTTCTTCTGTTTGTGATAGAAGAAGGCTCTACTCTAACTCTTCTAAGTTTTGGCTCTTTATTTTCTAGTTAATTTTTCCCAAATTTTGAGAGGAATTTGGTGGAATCACAAGTTTGAATTGTATAGTCTACACATTCTTACACATTCTTAGCATTCCATGTGGATTTTTTTAGGGAGTTGAATCTATTTATGAATTCAAAAACTCATTTTAAACAACAAAAATCACAATCTTGTCAAAAATTGTATTATCTAATTATGAGAAGAAAAAAAACAAAAACTTATAATAATTAGAATCTTCCCATCAAAATGTCATTTCTTAAAATATTTTAGGTACACTACATTAAATCTCAATTTTATAATATTTGTTGCAATATTAATCTTACTCACACCTTAATTCATTAAAATTATAATGATTTAAGAATGTTTTCTTCACATTTTTCTAATTGAGCCTAGAAGCGCTCTATGGCCAAGTACATTCAAATATAGTAAAATAATACTTTAAATTAACACATTAAAAATAGTAATAACAAAAGAATTTAATATCGTCATAGTTAAAATACTTCAATTTTACATAACTTTACATAGAGATATAAAGTAACTGAAAGAAAAATAAATTAATTAATTAATTAAAAAAATAATAATTACTTTTTAGGACGAGGAAGAAACGTAATTTCTTCATTACTTAGTATGGAGATGGGTAAAAAAAATAATTTACTTTTTAGCACGAGGAAAAAATGTTCTTAACTACTTTAATATGGAGATTATAGGAAGTTGTGTTATTGATATTACATGATGTGTAATCCATTGTACATTGATTGTACATGTGATACTTAAACAAAAAAATATTAATAACCAAAAATATTTTAGTGTCAACCACAAGGAAAATATTTCAATGTCCATATTAAATAACATAATTATCTACTCTATAGATAAAAATAAAGTAATTTATATTTAAAAAATTCTTATATTTTCACTTTATATAACTAGGGGATGTGTAATTCATTTCATTTTAATATGGAATTGATATATAAGATTTTAAAAATATCAATAACAAATAAATGCTTAATGTTTAACATGGATTGTAAATAAAATGTTTAACCATGGGTTATAAATAAAATGTTACAATAAGCAAGTTGAGTAAAATATTTTAACATTAAATATATAGAGAGAGATTGAAAGAATTATTATTCCATTAATAGTTGTTTCCTAATTCAATGCATGAAGGAGATTTTGTTATTCTTTCAATGCTTAGTATGGATTTGATATGTAATATTTTAGAAAATATTAATAATAAAAATAATCAAATGTATGCTTACAAGAAAAAAATATGAGGGTCATGTTTAACATTTTAATATGAGAACGTGAACTACAAATAAAATATTTCAATGTCAACTACATATATATTATATCACCCTAGATTCATCGTAACTATGGATCTACCAAGCGCAAGATTTAATCCCTCAGCGCTTGGTAGATCCGAAGTTTTGATCCCTCAGCGCTTGGTAGATCCGGAGTTAACATGGATCTAGGCAAGTTTCTAAAAACAAACCAAGTAATTTCTTATGATTTATTAGGATCTAATAAATTAATGGTAGTCTTACTGAATGTCATTGTGGTATAAATCAAAAATGATTTTAATAAATGGTAGTCATTTTGATCATTATCATTATAATGAAACCTTTAATATAAAAAGATAACTTTTTTTTTTTACAATAATGACCCAATGACTAAGCAAGAGCCAAGACGTCACATATTGACCACCGACAGAGTGAAAACTCCCTGGGGGCCTAATCCTTGAGCCTAATCAATACAAGCTAAGCATGTCATTTCAGGGAATCGAACGTGGGTGGTGAGGGAGTTAACAACCCACCTCAACTACGCGGTCTACCCTTAGAAAAGGACCATGTGGCATGTCAGCTTCAATCCATTTTCAGAGGTTTTGGGGAGGAAGGTAGTGTAGGTGAAGATTCCCAACCTCCCATTGAGCTCTATTCTAGAAAGTATTTGGCACAGGTTGGTAATAAGATAGGAAGATTTATATTTGTGTATGGTCATATCTTGGTGGTGTCAGATAAATGAGTTTCATGGATACTTATCGAGATTGATTTCTTGAGGGGCTTCAAAGCTTAATTGGATTTCAAATGGGATGGAAATTCACAAAGGAAGAGGCTAGATTATTGAAGGATTCCTTTCCATTGCATGGGATGTCATGAAACAGATCACCTCCCCAATATTGGTCCTCATATATTTAAGTGGAAGCATATTAAGGAGTGGTCATCGAGTCCTTGGCAATAGAACTTAGTCCATAATTCTTTGAGTAGGAAGAGGGAACCTACCTCTTTCCATTTGGATTTACCAGGTATTGATACTCAGTATTTCTCTTGTATGCCTAATGTTGATTTGTGTTCATCCACTTTAAGAGATACATCCTTAAATGATGATTCTAAATATCCCACTGAGTTGGGGGGGAACATTGGGGATTTGGACATTTTTACCTGTAAAAACCCTTTGATTAAATCAGAGGCTTCGGGATGCTCATCAATTTTCAAACCAAATATCTCTTGAATCCTTATACACACGCTTTTCCTTCTCTAGTTAGCAGGACAGAGGAAACATCGAACCCTAACATTTCTATGATGGTTGTGGCTTCTCTTTCGAATCAAACTTACTAGATACAATTTGGATCATTCTCTAAGACATTTATTCCAAATTCTTCAGCATTGCATTCTCCACAATTGGCGGTTGACCTATTTGTTTTGTCTCCTCAATCAAATCTAGACTATCAGTCAGCGCTTGTTCCCCTGTCGATATATTCTTCTTCTTTTTGTTGCCATCTGAAACTCCTCCACCTAACCTCGCTAAGAATGTGACTATCTCTAAGAAGAAGAGAAATAATAAGTGAGATGAACATTTGAATTGGTCAGAGACTAGTATAACCCCCACTATTGCTCCTCTAGATTTTGGTGAGGTAACTCCCATGGCTCTTAGAGAATCGCCCTTACATTTTCTATTCATATGATCATCCTGTCTTTTAACATTCGAGGTTTGGGGAATGCCTAGAAGAAAACTTCCTTGATACATATGATTCAAAATCATAAGCCTTATGTGATCTTGATACAAGATACCATGGTTCTAGCAGACAAGGCTCATCCATATTTTTTAATTTTGTGTCTTGGATGGAATTTTTGTGATGTTGATGGCTATGGAATTTCTGGTGGTCTAGCTACTCTCTGGGATCCCTGAATTGCTACATTCCCTACATTTAAATCATGTGTCAACATCTATCCTTCAGGCTAATATCGGGTATTTCTATAGAACTACATATCATTAGTTGTTTTGGGTCATACAAGGAGCGATTGTTTTTTTGCAATCATCTGATACTAAGTGGGATCTGATTAGTTGGTGATTTAATTTTGGGAGGGGACCTGAACCTCACCACTTCTGTTGGTAAAGTTTGGGGTGAAAATAGTTACATGTATCCTATGGTTGATTATTTTCTGAAGTTATTTAGCTAGTATAACCTTTTGGATGTTGTCCCATCCCCAATGCAACCTACATGGAATAACGGAAGATTTGGGGTGGATGGTATTGCAAAACAACTTGATTGTTTTCTAGTGAAGGTTGGCCTTTTAGAAGTTTTTGGAACTGATGAGCCCCAATATTGCAACAATAATTATGCAACTCCTAAGGCTACCAACTTAGCTTATCAACCTAAGGTTTGTATAAAATTAAGAGGAGTCGGCCTTGTATGTGCAACAGACACTCTTCCTAGTCTAACTCCCTTTGATGCAAGTGAAAGAAGGCAATGAAACAGATTCAAATAAGAAAATATCTAGGTAATCCATCAATCCTAAGTTCAAAAAGATAAATAACAATAAGAAAATCTATTTTATTCTTGTTGGAAAGTAAATTTAGACTAATTACATAAATCAACATTCAAGAAGCAAACAACGTGAGAGTTAAATGGCGACCAAACCAAGCCTCAACTCAACCAAAGTGGTCCCAAGGCATTCATAGGCTCTAAATATACATGTACCATGAATTTGGAGTGAATCTGGGCAAGAAAGATCTCGAAAACAAACTACTACAAGATGTTACAGGATTGCTACAGGATTGTTGTTTCTCGAGTTAACTTGCCAAATTCCCAAACAAATCAAATGAAAATGAGATGGGATTAAAAAAAAAATTATTAATTAGGATGTCCTAGGACTCCAATCCAAGTGGAATGACTCAAAAAATTCCTTATTAAAATGTGTTAAACATTAGCAGAAAATTACTACTCTAAAAACTAGAAATTTCTGAATTAGTGAGCTAGTTAACCTACCAAATACCTAACCAAATCAAGTGAAAATACCATGGGGTAATTTTTTTTATTAATAATAATATTATTAGGAATAAATCCAAGTGGAAACAACTCAAAATAGATTCATTGACACATGCTAAAATTCAGCAGAAAATTACTACTGAAAACCAGAAATTTCATAGCAATGAAATAGTGAGTTGATCTAAGTACCCAAATGCTTAAGCTAATCAAGTGAAAATGTTGTGGGGTAAATTTTTTTATTAATTTGGATGTTTTAAATCTTAAATCCAAGTAGAATCAACTCGCAATGATCTCATTAACACGTGCTAAAATTTAGCAGAAAATTATTGTTATTTTGCTACAGGATACTTCCATAATTGTGAACTAGTAAACCAATCCAAATAATTCAATGATGAATATGACTTTGTAAAGTTGTTATAAGGATGTATCATACTTGTAGATGTATGAATGACCTGAAAACCACTTATTTCAATCATTTAACCAATCTAACCTACAACAAATGAAGCATGAGTATTAAGTGCAGAAATCGGAAATGCAAGAATTAGAGATGAAAATGAACAAAACATTCAAAGAAGATAAAGAAATTGTACAAAAGGGCTCTAAGGCTCCTGGGATATCCAAGCCCAGGGATACTTAGATTCCTATGAAGGAAACCAAGCCTTAGAAGTTGAAAATGACACCAAGCTTCATTATTTGAATCGATCCAAGTACATCCCTGCTAGAAATTAAAGTAGAGCTATTAAATAACAAGTTTTCTCCACAATAAGACTAAGAAATACATGCCCCTCGAGGAAAATTCGAATTAGTACTTATACAAATTGATGGGGAAGCATCCTCTTTGAAAGGAGGCAGCTTTCCCCTCCAAAATTCCTCAAAAAGTGGATATGGTTCCCAATAGTAAGAATCTTCATTTAATGACAGGAAACACATTCCTAGATTTTTTCAACCATTGGAGATCGAGAATATGTCAATGATTCATGATATTTTATTCATGTATTGGTCCATCCTATAGCATCTTGTGGTAGGGAATAAGCCCCTAAATTCTCTCATTGATAATTTACTCAATATTCTCTCAATATTCTACAAAAATAAATAATATTAGGCACATAATATGCAATTATTTTTAAACCTTTCTAATGAACACATGAGCTCAAAAATATGTTATCAAATGCAAAGAGAGAGGTTAAAAGTGCTAAAGAATAATCAAATGGGCCTTAATTTGGAGGCCCATCATACCCCCTACTAAAATTGTTGCTCATCCTCTTAGCAACTTAGTCACCTAATTATACCTCGTTCATGCCCTGGGTGGCCTTTCATCTCCTTCTTGTAGTTGTGCATCCCTTTCTTCTAGCACTTCCCTACCTTCTTGTATTAACATATTCTTCTTGTAATTCTTTAGTCTTGGCTTCCTTCCTTTAATATTGACTAGTGTGCCCAAGTGCTAGAGTGGCAACCACCTCTCTCTCAGTATTTCCCCCTGAAACACTTGCTTTCTTCTCTTGTATTCTCCTTTTTTGTGGGTTATAGAAGGTTCCTCAATGACCTTTGGGGTCCCTTGTTCCTCTTTTTCCCCTTCTTTTATCTTCTCCTCTTATTTTTCTTTTGGCACTTTTTCTTCTACTTCAGCCTCTTCCTTTACTTCAGCACCCTCTTCTCCTTCTTATTCTTTTTCATAACCATATTTGGTTGTCTTTGATTAGAACCACCTCCCAAGACTCCTACTATAGCTTATTTCAAAGTTTTGCAAGAGAGTTATGTTATCGAATACCAGTTTTAGAGAAATTTAGGGCTTTCTGAACAAAATTCAAAGGAATAATGCTCTTTGTTGGTTAGGGGAAGGAAAAATGGCATTACCAACTCAAAACAAGTTCATTGCCCCACTATCATGCTCAACTTCACACTTCAATTTCCTTTCATTTTTAGAGATCTTCTACAAGATTCTCTGTGGAAGAAATTGATTGATTGCACAAACTTCTTATTCATAAAAGGTGAGGAAAATCAACTACTTACCCTTCCCTTGGAGATTCAATAATAAATCTAGGGTTTTATGGCCAAAATTGCTCAGATTGGGCTCCTTTACACCTCTCGAGACAATCATGTAGCACACAGTCCGCATCATGTAGCACACAGTTTGAATCCTGTAGCAGTTAATCTTTGGTCTTGTAGTGTCTCTAATGGACTATGGCCCCCCTGGCATAGCTAGCTTGAATTCTAATAATGGCAGTGGGCCTCTTTACCATTTTTGGGAATGAACTTTTGGTGCAAGTGAAGCTCGAGTCCGCTTTTATTCCCTTTTTTTGTGGTGGGCTTAGCGCGTTTTATTAGTTGGCCCCCACCAACCAACTTCAAACTTCTATCATAGGTCCAATGTCCCACCCCCATATTCATCACTTTCTTTGGTTTTATTGTTTACTCCACATACTCCAACTTCGCTACTTGAGGGTGGTCGAGACTTCTGAGCCGCTTTTAGCCTACAAAACCTTCTCTCTCATGCATTGAAAACAAGTTTTTTCCCCATGACATGCTCAAGAGGAAAGGTGAAGAATAGTTCATACATGTTCCTACTTGGTGGCTGCTTATTGTTGGTGTTGATCTTGTGGTGCTTGCATGGAATTTTTGGACATAGATGAAATTTTTCTTGAGCATATTCTAAGAGGTAATTTCCTTGTATCCCTTCCTTTCTACAATTTTTTTTTCAGAAATATATAAGAATTTTATGTTTTCTTCTAATTGAAACTTTGATGATGTGGGTCCTTTTTCTTTCATGCAAGTTCTCTTGAAATCAAGTTTTGTTGTTGGTTTCATGATCAAATACACTTTGGAGTTTTGTATTTATGGTCTTTTGCTTTAATTCTTTACAGCTTCAAAAATCATTGTGTTTGATATGCTACATACATGATTCTTATGCTTTGATGATGCTCTTGCATCACCCTATAGGAGGTCCTATAGGTGCTTAGGTTCTTGCTTTTTATGGTGCATTCTTCTCTAAAATCAAGACTATGCTTTTTCCATGTTGGTGGTGATCCTGTATCACCCTACAAGATGTCTTGTAGGTGCACAAAAGCTTCATTTTGTTGGTGTAACTTCATGGAATCATATCTGTGTTTTTTTCATATGCTAGAAGTGATTTTGTAGCGGCCTATAGGGTACCTTGTAGGTGCATAGAGCTTCTTCCCATAAAGTATCAAGATGAAGGATTTTTAAAGAAATGGGGTAGCATCAACTATAGGATGGCCTGGCAGCTGCTACAGGATTGTCTGGAACCTTTTTATGTATTTTCTATTAGACTAATGGGAGGAGAACCTTATTATTTGGGATTGGTGAGTGAAGGTCATGATGGAAAAAAAATATATGTGAAAGGATGATAGGTACGAGGATGGAAGGACAAAAAATTTGACCTTTTCCACTAATTGGTGGCTTCCTACTATGGTCTTGTAGGGTATGTGGAGACTACTATAGCACTGTGTGTCTTCATGTAGCAGTCACATAGACCCTTCTAATAGCACATTATCCTTCAAATAAAGCCTCCAATAGCACTAATAATTCATGATCAATCTAAGGACAAGGATTAGAAGCCTCTGTTGTGGTGGAAGTGATGGAAGAAGGGGTGAAAATAGGTATTTTTTATGGACAAAGGTGGATATTTAGGTGGAAGAGAGGTCAAATGGTGTGGAGGATGGATGATGAAAGTGTGGTGGACCCCTCATTTTGTTCCTCTATGAAAAACATAAGATCTGGCCCCTTTTTCTATGTAGATCACAATCATGTAGAAAATATGGAAAATCATGTAGCAATATAGGACAATCATGTAGCAAAATTCTTTGATCCATATCTCTCAAACAGTAGATTGGATTCACTTGAAATATTTTGAGAATGTTTCCATCATACTTATTCATCTCACCATAAACAATATTGAACAATGGATGCACAAATCTCGAGAAAAATTAAAAATGGTTGTAGGTGATCACAGTCAATTTCTCAAAACATGTGCACTAGAATTTGTTAAAATTTCTTGAGCATGTTACAATCATCCCTATGCATCTCCCCATGAAACAACTCAGCCAATGGATGCACAGTTTTTGAGATATGGTAAAAACAATTTCTACCCTGTGTTTTTTTCAATCTTGTAGCAACATAGAACTTTCTTGTACTAACTTAGGACAGTGAGAAAAATGAATGGGAAAGGCTTGGAAATGGTTGGTGAAGGTTTTGGATGGATGAGAGTGATGTGGGGAAGCTTCATGGTTCCTCTGAAGATGCATGCATTGGGATTGGAGCCAAATGCGCAAGTTGGCCTGTTTGTTCTATTTTTTATTATTTTCCTACACATTCATCATGGTAAGAAGGACATTTCCTATGTGTATTTTTATTTTTATCTTCTTTTTTTCTTTTTCCTCTTTTTTCCTTAGGCCTACTAGCTGACTTAATGAGGTTTTCAACCAGCAGGTCTACCTAGGCACCTCAAAAGAGGTTTTCACCTAGGATCTTATTTATTTTTATCTTTTTTTCTCCTTTCTCCAACCCATTGATTGCCTCATGGATATTTTCAATCAATGAGCCAATCTCAGGCACCTCAAAGGAGGTTTTCACCTAAGATTTTATTTTTCCTCATCTTTTTTCTTTTTTTCTTTTTTCCTTTTTTATTTCTTTTTTCCTATCCTATTCTACTTGAAAAAGGAAAATATATTTTAAGTATAGGAATAATTCCAATGGAGTCATGTGCATAACAAGATGAAAGATAAAATCATGTGTAGGCTCAAAAGATATGCTTTGACATGTACCTAAATATGAGAGATCAACTGCTTTGACTGAGATGACATCATGAATAGTTAAAGAAGTGTGTTATTGCAACTTAATGATTGTCTAGAATTGGGTTTCAATATAATTGTGATGCCCTTGATTCACTTGAACATTTGGATCATTTTGTATGCCTTCTTTTTCCATGCCTTTCAAATATTCTACTATATTTAGATTACTCCCTTTAACACATAAAGGATCTGATGATAAGCATAGTAGAAATTCTTCAATCTCAAGCTCTAATGGTTGCTCTCCATCAAATGTTGTACAAGGTTCTTCTCGATCTCCTTCTTTTGGATGTAGTCTTCAATGAAATCGAGAGAATCTAATTTTGGAAATACTCTTCTTGATCTAAGATGAATACCATTTAAATCAAGAGGAGTTGTTTGGAAGTGTTGTACCTCAACATTGTAAGTGGGTTGAGTTACTTTATTGTTTGGGTTCATAAATGGTTGTGCAGGTAATTGTTTGGGAGTGGATATGAGATGGTGTGGTTGAGGTTGTGGTTGTGCTAGAGGTGGATGGTAGGGATAGCATGGATTTGGATATGGAGGATATTAAGGATATTGTGGACTTCCCCCATAATGTCCTTGTCAACCTTGTTTCCAAGATTGGTTTTAGGGTTGAGATAGCCAAGGTGTTGATTTTTGTAGCTTGGGAGGTACTCCAAGCCTTGAGGATTGAGGGCTTGGAGGAAGGACCTCCACAGGTGGGCTTGTGGGATAGAAATCCAAGCTTGGGGTTTTGCACCCATAAATGTTGGGGACAAAACTATGGAGAGATTTCGACATGTGATGGATAAAGATCATAGTACTCATCGAGAAGAATCTGATGCATCAAAGATCATTTGATTCTAAGATGTACGAATTGAGATATGAATTTTTGAAGTTTGTATGTGGGCTTGGTTAAGGTCGGCCTAGTGATTGGAGGCCTTATGACAGTTAGACAAGCCCTCTTGGATGTTATGTTGGAGCCGCACATTGATATATAAATAAGAGGTGTGTAAGGTTATTTGGATCATCCGTGTGCACACAAAGCAACTTGATTAGGAGGATAATCTCTGTTTTAAGGGTCGCAAATCAGAAGGCAGCTTCAGCGAAGGAGAGAGGAACCAATTTTGTGTTCTCTTGTAACTTTTTGGAGGTCGTGAGGATCTGTTGTGTGGGCTGAATTGAATAGGAGAGAGCTAAGTAGTTTTGGTACCTATTTGTGTGAGAAGATCTTAGGAAAATAAGGTCGCATACTTGTACAGTAGCCTGTAGGGAGGTCAAGCCCTAGATTTCTTATTAGAGGAGGCTCATAAAGCTATACAAAGGGCTAGAATATGACCTGCCAATGAATAGGAGGAGAGCCTCATACAAAGGGTGGCGCAAAAAGAGAAGTTGTTATGGGCTACTTTAGGTGTAGGAATTCTTCCATGAATAGGTCAAGAGGGTGACATACCTATGGTGACTACGTCACAATATTGTAGTGGTTGTTTGGGAGGCTAAACAAGCCTAAAAAGGGTGCAAGAGTAGTCACTTGGGAGAGAGAGTTACCAGACTTGGAGAAGGGATAAGGCCACAGTACTTGTGGTATTTTTGGTCAAATATGGTGGGATGTTGTGGGCTACAAAAGTTCCCTAACTAGTGACTAAAATTCATTCAATGAATATAAATATAAAGGTATGTCACTTCTCCTTTATTTCCTTGTGTTCAGTCAAGTATTCACCTATTTGGATTATGGATTTTGGTAGCTTGTAGTATCCAAACAAGGAGGGGCAGACTTGGAGGTTAGATTCCCTAACCAGTGGCAGTTCTACAGTGATTGTTCATTGGTGTATTGGACACTTGTTGGACAAGGAGCACAAATATTGGAGGACTATTGTAGGATTTTTTCAGGCGACTATAACATTGTGCTTGCATAACTTGGAAAGAGATCAACAGTAGCATGTTGCAAATGTTCTATTAATGGTGTCCTATGAGAGGACTAATTAATGGAGTTTGTTGGCATCCAAGAGGAGGGTTTCCTAGGTGTGAGGATGCCTTAGCCAGAGGCAGATGCTACAACGAGGATTGATCACTTGTGGTCTATTGGAAGGAAGCATGAGAGTGGTCCAAGTGTGAACATGGATTGGGAATTTATGGTCTACTGGAGGAAAGCGTGATAGTGCCCAAGTTGGAGCCCTGTTTGCACAATATTCATGGACCTAGATGGTTTCTAGACTGGAAGTTATTGAGCTCAAGGGTTGACAAACCAGAGGAGCAGTTGAGTAGCTCTAGACTTGTATGTGGAGAAAGACTTCTACAACAAATGATGGGTAGTCCTCCTAGCCCGTGTTTATTGTGGGAGATGGACATTTTGCAATGATAGGTGGTAGCACTCTGTGCCCTATGTTGGTCTTCATTAAAGCAACATAGGAAGACCATAGTGGATTGATCCAAATTGGATCCATGAAGAATTATCAAAGAACCATGACTGTATCAAATCAGGACAAACTTCGAATTCTAAGAGCACAGAGCGATCAGAAAAACCTCTAAACAGTGGCAGTTAGCAGCCAGCATGGAACAACGAGGACCTCGGTTAAAGCGCACTAACCGAGGCCCATGGAGACTGCGCAGGAGGCGAAACTGGCAACTGGGAAGCCCAGATCGAGAAAAGGAGGCAATTTCTAATGGGCAAAACCCCTCGAGAAGGAGAAGCCCTGAGCACTCGGTCGCATGGAAGCTAGGAGAACCGTGGGGAAGAAGCACCAAAGGCTAAAGTCGGGACCCGCGCTCCAAAAACCAGCGGTATTCATTGGGGGAACCCTTGGGTGGTAAGGGATTTGGCTAAAACCTAGCGATTCCACTCAACGCACAATGCATGGCAAGCGGAGGAGAGAGAAAACCGCCACTCATCGCGCGCTAACGGTCGAGCAAGTCAA
Organism: Pinus taeda; assembly: GCA_000404065.3. Taxonomy (NCBI): domain Eukaryota; kingdom Viridiplantae; phylum Streptophyta; class Pinopsida; order Pinales; family Pinaceae; genus Pinus; species Pinus taeda. The sequence continues at coordinate 58,142 of APFE031264278.1, read as the reverse complement.
CCGCGTGAAATGAGCGAACGACGTCAGATCTGGGGGCTCCAGATCTAACGGTTGAGATCGCGCCCAATGGGAAAGACAGAATTAACAAGGGATTAAGCCACGACAGAGAGAATTTGGACATTCAATTTGATCGCCAAGGTGCAGATGACTCATTCCACAATGTAATCGAAGAATCAAACCAACGAGGAAAAAGTTGGCACAGTTCGTAGGAGGACAAGTGGCCACTCCCTGTGAGTCTGATGATGATGTCGAGACAAGGAACTCCAAGCAAAGCTGCAGTAGGTGATCTGACGTAGGTGGAAAGGGAATCAAACATACATGAGATCAAATGGCTTTAAAGCCATGAACAGACAAAGCAGAAGACACCGAAGAGGAGAAGAAAAGGAAGAAGATAGAGAAAACGAAGAAAAGACAGTGAAGAAAAAAGTAGAAAGACAAAGGGTCAAGTTGACCACAAGCAGCGTCAAGCACCAGAGAGCTTGAGAGGTTCAAGCCATCCCTGAGAGGATCTGTTAGGACTAAGCACCACATTGGGCTCCTTCCATTAAATACTAGAAAGGTCAAGAGTTGGTAAGGAAAAGAGTCTATGCACTCTAGTGGCTTGAGGAATCCAAGAACCACCCTGCCAAGAAATTATGTTTCAGGAGACTCATATTGAGCTCCTTCATTGTAATTCTCTGCTTAAGACACAATAAAAGAAGGCCACCACTAAAATCTAGACCAGAGATGTAGCCTTGGAGGATAGGGTGAACTCCTTATTAATTTGTTGTGTTCTTGTATTTGCTTACTGTGTTTCTCTGTTGTTTTCCATTTTCCAGTGTCTGTGTATTTTATAATCTAATCGATCTGTTACCTAAAATAACATGGACACACACCAGCACATGATTCTGTAATACCTTCATTTAATAAATCTTTAACTGAGATCACTCAGAGGGTGATTTTCAGATCAAGTGGTATCAGAGCTTTAGGCTGTAAGGTTAAACAAGCTTGTGTTGGTTTAGTTGTGAATGCTCACTAAAACAAAGCTCAAATTAGGAGAAGGAGAGTTGGTCGAAACTATTCCTGAGAATGGGAGAGTTTATCCTCGGAAGACGATGTCAGAGGAAGGTCCTATGGGTCCAGACCCTCAATTCATAGAAAGTTTCCTAGCCATAAAGTCCATGGTAGAAGATATGTATAAGGACTTTAGAAAAAATAAGGATGAAGATTCATCAGGCTCTAAACAAGACAAAGGAGAAGATGAATCACATTTCCATGAGCACTCAAAAGGAAAAGGGAAAGAGGAAATCTTTCTCACACCTCCTAATAGCTCTGTACATAACAAGAAAGCATATTTGATCAAGTTAGATGTTAAATTTGATTTGCCTATATATGATGGAGAGTTAAATGCAAAAAAGTTGGACAATTGGATTAGACAAATTGATATCTATTGCAGAGTACAGAACATTGACTCAGACAAGAGCAAGATTCAGCTGGCAAGCCTACGGCTAGGAGGCACTACCTTAGTTTGGTGGGAAGGCAGAACCCAAGCTGACCTAAAAAGACATGGTAAGACTATCTCTGTCTGGAGTGAATTTGTTTCTGCAATCAAAAAGAAATTCTACCCATTGGCCTACATGCAAAAATCCATGATGAGTTGGAAAACTCTTCGGCAGTTGAAAGGGCAAAGTGTGCAAGGGTACACTCAAGAATTTAGAAAGAGAGCGTTGATTCTAGGAATCTTATTAGACTCACCAGAGACTCTATTGAAGTACATTAGTGGTATACACAGCGACATGAGGCATACCATCCTCATGTTTAATCCCACTAGTATAGATGAGGTATTTGTACAAGCTACTCATC
>APFE031264278.1:42040-53747 GCA_000404065.3 Pinus taeda | reverse complement strand
TCAGAGTGTGAAAAAGTGGAAACATTACTTAATGGGCAAAGAGACAGTAATACATACTGATCATCAACCACTTCAATATCTACTCTCCCAAACTAAGTTGCAGCAATCAAGACACTATAGATGGATGGGTTTCTACAACAGTTTCATTTAGTCATCATATATAAAAAGGGCATACACAATAAAGTTGCAGACATGTTATCTAGACCCATTATAAATGCATCTATTATACTTAAGCATAATTTTGTGTTACATGAGAGTTACATTAAACAATATGCTCAAGATATAGATTTTAAAGATGTATATGCAACTTTGACTCAAGGCAAATGGGTAGAAGAACTAGATCATCATGTAAAGGACTGAATCTTATACCATTGTGGGAAACTCCGCATTCCACAAACTGAGAGAGTAAAGATAATTAGAGAAGCACACACTTCTCTGATATCAGGTCACTTTGGGGTAAGTAAAGCTGTTGCACAGCTGCAAAGATTTTGTTATTGGCCAAAAATTAATGAGACAGTTTCTAGATATGTAAGAGGGTGTACTATGTGTGCTAAAAGCAAGCCCAGCAACAAAGAACTAGGCTTGTACACTCCATACCAGTACCTTCTCACCCTTGGGAAAGTGTTTCCATGGATTTTGTTGGAGGACTGCCTAAATCTAGGAAAGGTCATGATTATCTATATGTTGTTGTGGATAGGTTCAGTAAAATGTGTATTTTGATACCTTGTAATAAACAGATTACAACTGAACAAACTACAAAATTGTTCTTTGAACATGTATGGGTTCATTTTGGATTACCCACTTCCATTGCATCTGATCGAGACACCCGATTTGTGGGGAAGTTTTGGTCAAGTCTGTGGGCACTAATGGACACCAAACAAAACAAAAGCACCACTTTTCATCCACAAACTGATGGCCAGACAGAAGTAGTTAACAGGATAGTGATCTAGTTACTCAGAGGATATTACAGCAAACATCTTAAGCTTTGGGATGAACATTTGGGTTATGTGCAGCATGCTTACAATAGAGAAAAACATTCTTCTACACAGAGATCTCCTTTTGAGACCTATTTTGGTTTCACACCAAGGTCTCCTTTAGATTTTGTCTTTGGTAAAGATACCATAGTTGGGGGACACAGTGATGTGGACAGGGCAGCTAGGTTCATTAAACAGATCCAGGAGATCCACCAGGTAGTACAGGAACAACTAGAAAAGAGCCAAGCCAAATACAAGGCTAGGCATGACAAGCATTGGATGGAGCATAGTTTCCAATTTCGTGACCAAGCCTGGCTATATATCAGCAAGGACAGGATGCAAGGTGAAGGTAAAAATCTAAAGCCCTTCAGGTATGGACCTTCCAAAATACTTGAGAAGATTGGTGAAAATGATTTTCACCTTGATCTACCAGCTTACATGCACATCTACTTAGTTGTAAATGCAGAATGCTTGAGATTGTTTAAACCCTCTCTAATTGAGGATCCCGAAGAGCAAAGTTAATTTCCTTCTATTGATGACATGCTACCTGAATATCTTAATGAATTGTAGGAAGATACAGTTCTGGACCGGAAGGTGAGGATAACATGCAGAGGAGATGTTGAGTACCTCAGAGTAGGGCTCAAGGGTTCAAAACCAAGCAATGCAAAGTGGATTGAGATTGGACAAGTGAGACAACAGTACCCTCACTCAGTCGATGCTTGAAAACCAACTTTTGGTGGTCCAAAAGCTTTTTCAGTGGGAAGGTCGTGATCTGAATTGGATCCATAAAGAATTATCAGAGAATCATGACTATATCAAATCAGGACAAACTTCGAATTCTAAGAGCACATAGTGATCAGAAAAACCTCTAAACAGTGGCAGTTAGTAGCCAGCGCGGAACAACGAGGACCTCAATCAAAGCGCGTTGATTAAGGCCCATGAAGACTACGCAGAAGGCGAAATTGGCACCTAGGAAGCCTGTATCAAGAAAAGGAGCCAATTTCTGATGGGAAAAACCCCTTGATAACGAGAAGCCCTGAGTGCTTAGTCGCATGGAAGTTGGGAGAACCATGGTGAAAAAGCAGCAAAGGCTAAAGGCGGGACTCACACTCCAAAAACCAGCGTATTCATTAGGGACACCCTTGGGTGGTAAGCGAATTTGGCCAAAACCTAGCGATTCCACTCAGCGCCTGACGTCTGGCAAGCAGAGGAGAGAGAAAACCACCGCTCATCGCGCGCTAACAGTCGAGCAAGTCAACCACACAAAATGAGCGAATGGCATCGGATCTGGGGGCTCCAGATTTAACGGCTGAGACTGCGCCCGATGCGAAAGTCAGAATTGACAAGGGATTAAGCCGCGACAGAGAGAAGTTTGACGTTCGATTTGATCATCTAGGTGGCAAATGACTCATTCCACGACGTAACCGAAGAATCGAACCAATGAGGAAAAGATGGTGCAATTTGTAGGAGGACAAGTGGCCACTCCATGTGAGTCTGATGATGACGCCGAGACAGGGAACTCCAAGCGAAGATGTAGTAGGCGATCCGACGGAGATGGAAGGGGAATCGAACAGCCATGAGATTGAATGGCTTTAAATCCATGAACAAACAAAGTAGAAGAAACCGAAGATGGAGAAGAAAATGAAGAAGACGGAGAAAATGAAGAAGACACAGTGAAGCAAAAAGCAGAAAGACAGAGGGCCAAGCTAACCACAAGCAGCGTCGAGCACCAGAGAGCTTGAGAGGTTCAAGCCATCCCTGTGAGGATCTGTCAGGATTGTGCACCACATTGGGCTCCTTCCATTAAAGACCAGAAAGGTCAAGAGATGGTAAGGAGAAGAGTCTGTGCACTCTAGTGGCTTGGGGAATCCAAGAACCACCATGCCAAACAATTATGTTTCATGAGACTCATATTGAGCTTTGCTTAAGACACAATAAAAGAAGGTCACCACTAAAAGCTAGACCAGAGATGTAGCCCTAGAGGATAGGGTGAACTCCTTATTAATTTGTTGTGTTCTTGTATTTGCTTACTGTGTTTCTCTGTTGTTTTCCATTTTCCAATGTCTGTGTATTTACAATATGATCGATCCATTGCCTAAAATAACATGGACACACACCAACACATGAGTCTCTAATACCTTCATTTAATAAATCTTTAACTGAGATCACTCATAGGGTGATTTTAAGATCATGGGTTGAAGTCCCTTAGCAGCTGAGGAGAAGCAGTGGGTAGTTTAGATTTGTTCACAAGTGGAGTTGTGAACAACTCAACAAGAGTCTCGATGTGTTGTTCCCCTAATGGACTAAGGCACAACTAGTGAGCAGATTTATCGTCGAGGTTCAGTGGCTAGATGGACTTGGAGCATTGATAGAGGCAGGAGCTACAGATTAGTAGCTGAAGGACCGAGTAGGTACAGGGTACGATCGAGGGAAGCTGTGAAATCGAATACATCAGCCAGATAGTCATAGTGCCTTTTTTAGGGTAGGTTGGTTGTCGATGGATTAACATTCAGCCCTCATTTTGTATATTGTATCAGTGGATGTATGAGGGAAATTATCCCTAGTACGGGAACCCTAGACTTTTGTATTATATGTTGATTAATATAACAAATTTGGGTTAAAATTTTAAAAAAATGTCCATATTTTGTGCACTAGTAGATTTACTATTGTTCATATTTCATTGTGCAAAGTATTATTGTTGTGATTCTTGGTTTGGTAGCATTAGAGATTCTAAGATTCTATCCTAGACCCAAAGTCGTGGAAAAAAAACATGGTATCAAAGTGTATCTAGGCTACTTTTTGGGATAGTGAATCAATGTGTGCACATCGAAGCAACTCAGAGGGAGTTGTGTGTATCTCGGTCATGGAGCAGAGAGTTCAGCTGAAGACATGGAGATGTGATCTGGTGAGATGGGTTGCGAGTTTTGGTGGATCGGTGGCAAATCTAGTGCACTTTAGTATGTTGTGTGGAGGTTTGCAAATCATGGAATTCCTATGTCTTTTCATGCATGGTTGGAACAACTCAAGGGTTTCTTTGGCTTGGACAAGATTAGGTTGATTGAGATGGCTTGATGTGATGGACTACAGATTGGCATCCTAGATTCTTCATCAAATCTTGATGTTACATCTAAGATTAAATGGATTTGCATGAGTGGTATTTGATCAAGGAGGATGAGTGCTTGCAGGACTGATCTAGTGGAGATCATGTAGGCTTAAAGGGAGTCTAGCCTTAGAGAGAGAATATTTATGGAGGTTTTGGATATTCAGGTTCAGATGTGGTGAGGCAGGGACACTATTGAGATTACTAGATTCATTCTACAGGGTATGTTGTAGTGATGGATGCTAGATGGGCTAGTGTCACCGGAGATGGTGATGGTTACTTCCTCGTCTTGGAAGTACCTCCCTCGCTAAGAGGAAGTGTTGATTTTTGTAGCCTGGGAGGTACTCCAAGCCTTGAGGATCGAGGGTTTGGAGGAAGAATCTCCACAAGTGGCCTTGTAGGCTTAAAACCCAAGCTTGGGGTATTGTTCCCATCGATGTTAGGGAAAAACCAATGGATATATTTTGATATGTGATTGTTGGCTTGAGGGGGCCTGACCCAGGTTCATCATTATTTAGACAAACAAATCCCTACACTATTGGCCCTTTTGGGATCAGCCCAAGGAGCGCGGACTGAAGTCTCACCCGAAGCAGTATGGGGGGATGTTGGAACCATGTTTCCACACCCTTGAGATGGTTGTGATGTCACTTGATCTCTTCTATCCCTACCTTCACACAGATGATCTAAGTCTTGTAAGACAAACCATTTGTTCCAGCTTTCAATACCTTCGCGAAAGTACACGATCGACCTTTGTGTAGCTCTAACCTATAGCTCAGGTACTTTCACGCTGCTATAGCAACGTGCCCTGTAGATTCCTCAATTATCCTAAGTGATTTTCTTATCTTGTCTAAAGTTATCACCGCATAAGCAGATATTCATGATTGCGTTCAATTATTCAATGTAATTGCATTCATTCATGCATCATATAAGAATAATAAAGGAAATTCATACACAACATATCCAAACCCATTAACAGAACAAATACATAGAAATTGCAGAATAACTCCTTTTATTAATATCTTCCAAGTATTATAGACTATGTCCCCCCTACGCACATAGTTGCAGGGGTCTGCACACTCAGTTATGGACTTCTACCCTAGGCCTCTATGCACTCAGCTACAGAGCCTCTACCTACACTACAACCCAAGACTTAGACTTCATTCTCTAAATCTATGACTCTCTTCCTCATGTTATCCTCTTAACTACATAGAGCTTAGCTCTTTTTATACAATCCCATGGTCCGCGGACCATGGGTAGATCTCTTACAGCCAACTTTACTTTACAAAACTAAGGGCGGACTATCCTTTGTGGCACATAATACTTCGTGCTCTGCGACTACAAAATGCAAAGTCTTTACAATAATATTATAAAAAATTAACTAAAACATGGGCTTTTAGCCCCAAAACTGCCCTTGGGGGATCCCGCTCCTAACAGGCCCCCAACACAAACATCATGACTTGCCCTCGAGTCACATGGTAGGTGTAGAGATCTTTGCGCGAAGCTCTTCCAGCTCAACCCTGATGACCACAACTTCGTCTATGCACTGAGCTGATGCCTGCTTCACATCTTTGATTGTCTTCTCAGTTACTGCCCCTGCACTGTTAGCCTGAAGTTTTTGTTGCATCACTTGTAGAGTCATAAGCTTTCCTTCAATATTTCTCATCACTACATAAGCTTCCTCCAGCCACAGATTTAGTCGCGCCTTTAGCACTGCTTCCTTGTGTAGCACTACATCCACCTGTTCCTTCAACTGCTTGGATTCCTGCAGCTTGGTTAACCTTTGTGTCAACGCGACGATTCATGCTTTGCCCTTAACTTTGTCATAGCATTGTTGGAGTTCGCATGCTTCTGTCTCGAGCCTCTGGATGTTTGGGTTCTCCTACAAGTTGGTCAGGAGCTCAAACAACTTTGTGCAGTATGCTACTACACTCTCCACTATCATGACTACTTCTATGATAGCAGCCACCCATAGTTCCTTGACCTCTAGTGGTGTTGAAGGTTGAGCCCTCAACTGGAGCTCTGTAATCTGTAAGTTCAGCTCCAACTATACTTGCACCATCTTCGTCTGAGTGTCATGCACCCCTATGGCTAATTTACGGATGCAGACCTCGACTGGCTCCTCCTCTAGAATGGCCAATTCTAGGACCATTCTGCAGGCATCCTCTACGACCTGTATGATCTTCTTAATATGGTTGATCACCTTAGCCTCAATGTCAATGGCAGCATTCCTCTGTAAGGTCATATGCTCATTGTTTATTCTCTGCTTGTTGATCACTTGGAGGGCACAGTGCTCACGGGCCCTTAGCTCGACAATTACTCCATCCTACAAGGAGTGGAGAGCTTCGTGTGGGAGCACTACCAGGTTCAATCTTACTCCCTTTAAGGCGCTAACAGTGGGTTTGTCAGCCTCATTTTTAGTCGTCAGTGCTCCATCCGATAGCACTAATGCACTGGAAGCCTTCATGTGCAACATATCAGCAGCCTTTGATGTGTCAATAGCCAAGCTGGTAGACGTCGTACCAAATTGCAACGCGTGGGCCTGCAACTCTTGCAGTCCAGTCTAGGTGGCCCCTAGGATGATCTGCTGCTGATTTTCAATTTACTACAGGGCCTCTGCAGTGAAATCTCTGATTGTGTCACCGATGTCATATAAGCCTCCCTTTGTTAGTGTGATGGGGTCTAGTAAGGTCTTGGTCGCATTAGAATTCTTTCTAGACCCTCCCTTTTCCGGCTCTCGTGGGCGCTTAATATGGCTAGACATCTCTTGAGGGTTTGTACCATGCAACTTTGTGTCCTCTTCTTCAGTTGCAGGTGAAGACGACCGTGCACCTTTGTTAAAGCCCCGCTCTATGCCTCCTATTTGTTTTCCTGTCTCCTTTCCTGTCTACTCTACCTTGGCCTTCTCAGCAACCTCCTTCTTCCTCTCCTTAACCAGTTGCACCATCTTCATCTTGGCCTCGTCCTTCTTCTTTTATGTGGTGGGCTTGCTTCCACCCACCACCAATTCCATGGAGGTGCGCCACTCCGCTGGCTATTTATCCAACACTGCATCAATGGAATCATCTGTGGCTAGATAGGACAAGTCATACCACTTGACTAAAACATGGGCTTTTAGCCCCAAAACTACCCTTGGGGGATCCTGCTCCTAATAGGCCCCTAACACAAACATCATGACTCACCCTCGAGTCACTAGGCAGGCACGAAGATCTTTGCATGAATCTCATCCAACTCAACCCTTATGACTGCAGCTTTGGCTGTGCACTGAGCTGCTGCCTGCTTCATGTCTTTGACTATCTTCTCAGTTACTTCCCCTGCGTTGTCAGCCTAAAGTTATTTTTGCGTCACTTGTAGAGCCACAAGCTTTCCTTCAATATTTCCCATCACTGCATAAGCTTCCTCCAGCCAGGGCTTTAGTTGCACCTTCAACACTGCTTCCTTGTGTAGCATTGCATCCACCTATTCCTTCAACTGCTTGGCTTCATGCAACTTGGCTAACCTCTGTGTCAATGCGACGGTTCGCGATGTGCCCTTAACTTTTTCATAGTGTTGTTGGAGTTCGTGCACTTCTGTCTCAAGCCTCTAGATGTTTGGGTTCTCCTGCAAGGCGGTCAGGACCTCAAACAACAGTTCAAACAACTGTGTGCAGTATGCTACTCCACTCTCCACTATCATGACTGCTTCTGTGACAGCGGCCACCCACTATTTCTTAACCTCTGGTGGTGTTGAAGGTTGATCCCTCAACTAGAGCTCTATAATATGCAAGTTCAACTCCAACTTTACCTATGCCATCTTAGTCTGGACCTCGACTAGCTCCTCCACTAGAATGGCCAATTCTGGGACCATTCTGCAGGCCTCCTCTATGACCTATATGATCTTCTTACTCTAGTTGGTCACCTCGGCCTCAACGACGATGGCAGCATTCCTTTGTAAGGCCATCTACTCATTGTTTATTCTCTGCTCGCTGATCTATTGGAGGGCACAGTGCTCACGGGCCCTCAGTTCGGAAATTACTCCATCCTGAGTGCTTCACGTGGGAGCACTGCCAGGTTCAATCCTACTCCCTTCAAGGCACTAACAATGGGTCTATTAGCCTCATTTTTGGTCATCAGTGCCCCATCCGACAGCACTAGTGCACTGGAAGCCTTCGTGCACAACATATCGACAGCCTCTGATGTGCCGATTGCCAAGCTGGTAGACATCATACCAACTTGCAACACGCGGGCCTGCAACTCCTTCAGTCCAATCTAGATGGCCCCTAGGATGATCTGCTGCTACTTTTCAAATTGTTTCAGGGCCTCCGCGGTGACATCTCTGACTATTTCACCGATGTTGTATAAGTCTCCCTCCGTTAGTGTGATGGGGTCTAGGGAGGTCTTGGTCGCCTTAGACGTCTTTCTGGACCCTCTCTTTTTTGGCTCTCATAGGCGCTTAATACGGATAGACATCTCTTGAGGGTCCATACCATGCTGCTTTGTGTCCTCTTCTTTAGTTGTAGGTGAAGGAAACCGTGTGCCTTTATCAAAGCCTCGCTCTATGCCTCCCTTTTTTTTTGTACCTCCTTTCTTGTATTCTCTGCCTTAGCCTTCTCAGCAGCCTCCTTCTTCCTCTTCTCAACCAGCTACACCATCTTCAACTTGGCCTCATCCTTCTTATTTTGTGTGGCGAACTTGCTTCCACCCACTGCCAAGTCCGTGGAGGTGTGCCACTCTGTCGGCCATTTATCCAACACCGCATCAATGGAATCATATGTGGCTAGGTACGACAAGTAATACCACTTGACTAAAACATGGGATTTTAGCCCCAAAACTACCTTGGGGATCCCACTCCTAACAGGCCCCTAACACAAACATCATGACTCTCCCTCAAGTCACTCGGCGGGCGTGGAGATCTTTGCGTGAAGCTCATCCAGCTCGACCTTGGTGACCACAACTTCAGTTGTGCACTAAGTTGCTGCCTGCTTCATGTCTTTGACTATCTTCTCAGTTACTACCCCTCTGTTGTTAGCCTAACGCTGTTGTTGCATCGCTTGCAGAGTCACAAGCTTTCCTTTAGTATTTCCCATCACTGCATAAGCTTCCTCTAGCCATGGCTTTAGTTGCACCTTCAACACTGCTTCCTTGTGTAGCATTGCATCCACCTGTTCCTTCAGCTGCTTGGATTCCTGTATCTTGGCTAACCTCTGTGTCAATGCGATGGTTCGTGTTATGCCCTTAACTTCATCATAACGTTGTTGGAGTTCGTGCACTTCCATCTCAAGCCTCTGGATGTTTGGGTTCTCCTACAAGCCGATCAGTACCTCAAAAAACTGTGTGCAGTATGCTACTACACTCTCCACTATCATGACTGCTTCTGTGACAGTGGCCACCCATTGTTCCTTGACCTCTGGTGGCGTTGAAGGCTGAGCCCTCAACTGGAGCTCTGTAATCTGCAATTTCAGCTCCAACTGTACCCATGCCATCTTCGTCTAAGTGTATCACACCCCTGTGGTTAATTTACAGATGCGGACTTCGACTGGATCCTCCTCCAAAATGGCCAATTTCGGGACCATTCTGCAGGCCTCCTCTATGACCTATATGATCTTCCTACTCTAGCTGGTCACCTCGGCCTTGGCGGCGATGGCAACATTCCTCTGTAAGGCCATCTGCTCATTGTTTATTCTCTTCTTTCTGATCACTTGGAGGGTCTGGTGCTCACGGGCCCTTAGCTCGATAATTACTCTATCCTGCAAGGAGTGGAGTGCTTCACATGGGAACACTGTTAGGTTCAATCCTACTCCCTTCAAGGCGCTAATAGTGGGTCTGTCAGCCTCATTTTTGATCGTCAGTGCTCCATCCAGCAACACTAACACACTGGAAGCCTTTGTGTGCAACATATCAACAGCCTCTGATGTGCCGATAGCCAATCTCGTAGAAATAATACCAACTTTCAACATGCAAGCCTACACCTCGTGCAGTCTTTTCAAGATGGCCCCTAGGACGATCTACTGCTGCTTTTAAAATTGTTGCAGGGCCTCTGTGGTGACATCTCTGACTATGTCACCGATGTCATATAAGTCTCCCTCCATTAGTGTGATGGGTTCCAACGAGGACTTGGTTGCCTTGGACTTCTTTCTGGACCCTCCCTTTTTTGGCTCTCATGGGCGCTTAATACGACCAGACGTCTCTTGAGGGTCTGCATGATGCTACTTTGTGTCCTCTTCTTCAGTTGTAGGTGAAGGTGACCGCACGCCTTTGTCAGAGCCCCATTATGTGCCTCCCATTTGTTTTCCTACCTCCTTTCCTATTTGATCTACCTTAGCCTTCTTAGCAGCCTCCTTCTTCCTCTTCTCGACTAGCTACACCATCTTCAGCTTGGCCTCATCCTTCTTCTTTTGTGTTGCGGACATTCTTCCTCCCACTACCAAGTCCGTGGAGGTGCGCCACTCCACCAACCATTTATCCAACACTGCATCAATGGAATCATTTGTGGCTAGGTACTAGAAGTCGTACCACTTTTGTGCAGGGTCCTTCCACGCCCTGATTGAGATTCGATGGAAATACACTTTGAATTTTGCATAGCTATGAAGGTTATCATATACTGTGGGTGAAAATCACGGTTTACAATTGATGGCCATCCTCATATTCATTTCCATCAAGATCCAAAAGATTTTGTTGTCTCGAACGTGCTCCGTGTCCTTGGTTGCCCACAGTGAAGCATACTTCGCTACTTCAGGGAGGTTCGGAGCGACCGAGGGGAATTGGTCTTCTTCAAGTAGCTCCCATGCTACAAGAACAATTGAGAGCAAGAGCCACGTGTAGTGGAACTTCTTGCTCTGCTCCTATGCTTCACGGCAGTTGGCCAGGAACTCGCCGCAATGGTAGTCTGACCAATTAAACTGAACTCCTTCCGTGCACTACTGTGCGAGCACAACGACAGGTGCCGAACGAGCAATTATGCATCACCTTCCCTACAAGGATCTATGTTGCCACCTTCACAGCGGGGTCACAAATGCTAGATATTGCATACCCGCGTGACTTCTTCACCAATTTGAACTTCTCTTTCATCGATTCTGCGAGCGCCAACTTGTCGCCCTTGCCACCAAAGATCATAGCCGTATTTTCACCTGTATATGGTAGGCATGTGATGCAGTGAATCAACATATCGATGATGGGTATCAACTCCTCCAGCCACAAACACCCATCATGCACCAATCACAGCAGTTGCTTGATGACTGAAATTGTCACGGGGGTGTGGTTATAGTGTGGCACCTAGAGCACGTTGAGTAATCCTGCCTTCTCTACCCCTCTGAGCCACATTCTTGGCTCCAGTGAAGTCATCCCCATTTTTGTGTCTATGATGCAACGCATCAACTGTTCAGTCACCAAGTGCGGGAACTTCTCATGGTCCGCCAAGTCCCAGTCTTTTATTTTCAAAATTAGCACCCGTGCCAAATGTGGACCGTCAAAAGTGATCTCATCTCGTAGCAATTGGGTTTGCAGGGGAGTCTTAATTTCATCAATGTCCTTAGGGACCTTGGACTTAGGCTTGCGTGAAGGGACATACTCCGGAAACCATGTAATAGGGTTCACACCCTGGGGTTCAAACTCCTATATTTCCACTCCCACATCCTCACCATCCATGGGGATGTCTTCGA
>APFE031264278.1:5691-23306 GCA_000404065.3 Pinus taeda | reverse complement strand
GAGACACACAATCGTATTGTGCTCTTTGCCTTCCGATCCAACTTCTTCCATTCTTCATCGGTCACTCTCGTTGGTTTTAGTACCCGGATCTACCACGATCCACTGATCTTTATCCACCAACAGATCCTCCATCTTGAGTTTCCACAACTCAAAACTCTGACCATTGAACTTCTCAATCTCTATCTTTCTGCTGCTCGCCATCTTCTTTCACCACCAGATCGATCTCGCAGATCTCCCACTGAACAAGGTCTACCACAGGCCCGAGCCAAACCCCTCAGCAACAAAGGCGTCCCCTTGAAGCCAAAACAGCTCTGATACCAAATGTAGGTTTTAACCCCGTACAAAAATTACCTGCATACGAATTCTAAATCACAGGAAATATAAAAAATGCGAGAGCATAACACATAAAACAAATATACACAGAGATTTTCCACTAGATCTCAAGACCAAGACTACCAGCTTGATTTTTCATTATATTCCTTTCAATGTTACAATACATATTTATACATGCCGAAGCATCCAATACCATGGACCGAAAACCATCGAGTCCAAAACTGTGGATCGAAAACCATAGGTAGGTTCGCCCAACCTAATATAGGGTCCAAAAAAAAAATTTCTCAGGGCGCTGCCCCGAACCCCGTAGAGGGGGACTACCCGCCCCCCTCTAACCCCCCGGTTCACTACGTAGGTTAGTCGTGGAAAGAATATAACACAACCCAACACTGTGGCTTTAAAGCCAATCTGCGTTGTCTGTTCACTTCCTCTTCTCGGCTTTCTGTCTCCCAGCCTCTATCCACTCAAATCCCTCTTCTAAGCGTTTGCAATCATGGCATAATTCATTTAGGAGAGGTGGCCACCTGTTCTACAACGAATGAGTGCATCGAGCCTTTGAAATCCCTGAAACGGCCGCTTTCTGTTAACACAGAGAAATGCATTCAAAACTGTGAAAATCTTCCAAAACATTGTTCATACGGACTTCAAATATCATAAATTCATCCTATTCTCCTATCGGGTCTGCCTTTAGGCCACTTATCGCATCTCCACCGTTGATCTGGGAGATCCAGATCCAACGGTTGTGGTTCATTTCAGCCGGCTATTTCGTATGGAGGTTAACCGCATGATGAGGGTGGTTATCTCTCTCCTCAGCCTGGACACATGGTAGCTAGTGTGTGGGATCGGACAGAGCCCTGCCCAAACCACTTACTGCCTTTGGGTCCTCCTGAAATCCTACATGTTTTGTTATTTCCCTTTTATATTAAAAATGTGTTAAAACATTAAAATTTTGTAAAAATGGCTTTGGGTGGATTTGAAATATTATGCATTCTCATTCACAAACCCTTTCAAGTCCACTTTTCATCTCATCGGCACTTCCCTTTGTATTTTGTTTAATAAACGAAATACATGAAAACATATTAAAAACGCCATTTGGCGGATCTCAAATCTTATGCAATAGTGTTTATATTCCCATCGGGTCCGGCTAATCGCATCACATATATATGTGTGTATAATCGCTCCTCTGTGTAACTTTGATTGCAATATCGCGATGTGATTGATCGCAATCACATATCGCGATAAACCCCGGGCTGTTTGGTGAGCACTCTATTTTTGTTTTCCAATGCGATGTTGCGATGCAATGTGGGTCGTCGATCTGCGCACTTGATTGACGATCCTCGTTGACCCCGCTGATCGCTATTGCAATACATATATGATATGCATCGATATCCTCTGATAGCCTTTACCAATTGTGATTTTCTGATCAGATCTGGACCGTTGATCAGCCAAATCTAACGGCTACTATGCATTCACTGTTGACTCCATTGATAGCTCTGTTTTCACTATTTTCCTGTGTTTTTCGCCTCACGATAGTGTTTTTCCAGCTTTTTAAAGGTTTTCCTTATGTGATAGTTTTGATATTTTGAATGATTTTGAAGACTTAGAGAGTATTCTACGATCCATTTGGATCAAGGAACCATGAGCGGGCACGAATTTTGAGACTGAGGGTGCAGAATCTTGGCACGCAGTTCGAAATAGCATTTTGTAGGAGGGGTGAAAATTCACTTTGTCAAATTTTGTCAAATTTTATATGGTTTCAGTGCTTCTCAATGCCACGAAAGCAATGGCACTGTTCTCCATCATATTTCTACATTTTTTGGTCATTTTTTAGTATGCAGGTGGAACCATGACTGTTGTAGAAACAGGGAGTGGAACCATGATCCTTGAAATTTTCCAGAGGCGGTAATTTTTCTCCATGTCGGAATATAGTCAAGTTTACAGTCGTTTTTCATGGTTTTCCGTAGGGATCACAATGGCAAGGTCAGATTCACCCTTTGAGTTGAAAATTTCCAGTCCACCCATGGAGTAGAATCTTTAAGGAATCTAGGGGGGATCTAAAAGATTCCTTGAGCCCCAGATTCTCAATTTCTCAGAATTCAAAAATTGGACAGACGATTCTGCACTATTCGATGCTCCAAATATGATGTGTGTTCAGATTGTTCATTTGCTCATTTTGTTTTCTATCCACTTTTCTAAGTGGAATGTAGGTGTCAGCATTCATGTGCGAGCAGTCATTTTCATGTGATTGATGCCGTGAGATCAATGGTCTGAACAACTTCAGCAGTTTGACATCTGCTTCTTCAGATGTCCCTTGGTTGTGAGGGATATTCAGTTCGTTCATGTACTTATTTTGCTATGCATTGTGCTACACAGATCCCTATTTGACACTTGATGTGGGATCTTGTTTATTACTTGTTTTCATGATTCCTGCTTGATGTGACGCAGAGTCATCTATGTGATGTAGTTGTTGTCATGATTTGTCATGTTATGTTTTGAGATCCCTTTGTTGTATGTTGATGGGATACTTAGGTTGTCATCATGCATGTTTGCATTAAGATCCCTTTTATGCCATGTCGGTGGGATGCTCATCATGCATGAGTTTGTGTCATACTGATAGGAGTCTATAGTGGAACATCTCTTGGAGCCACTCTTGCGTGAGGGAATTTTCCTTGTATGATAGCGACATCACCTCTTATGTACATCACTACTATTGATAGCACTTAATGCAACGGCCTACACCATCTTGACACCGGGGCCCGGAGACGTAGTCCCTCCTTGACAAACTCCGTTATCAATGGCTTATGTTTTTATGTTACTTATGATTGTCATGTTCCTCTTCTTTATATCATGCACATGTATTTCACTTATATTCTTTTAAAAATTCAATTTAACACATCACAAAAGTAAAAGGTCTTGGAAGGGTCCTTCGTCACACCAGGACCTGGATCAAGTGGTATCAGAGCGGTCTTTGAGTTGATGTGAATTGCGGCATGGACAATGGAATGTGCAGTGACAGAGGATGAAAAAAAAACATGCTCAACATTTCCAAAAGGGTGGAAATCATGTATGAAACTCTACAGAAAGAGACAGAGGAAAAAGAGTGGTTGCAGTTTCAGTTGCAAGCCACGAAAGAGGCCCTGGAAGAACTAAAGCACAACAAACATAATCTTCAAACAAAGAACACCGAATTGAACATGCGTCTACATGAAGAGAAAGAGGAAAAACATAGTTTTCTACGACAGCTGCAAGAAAAGGACGAGGCCTTGGAAAAGTTGGATCGTGACCCATGTGAGGTAAAAAGTATTTCTCTGAATTCACGTATGTTTCTTGATGATGATTTTGTTGTTTTTGAAAAACATACCACAGAATTTGGCTCCAAATTGTTGAAGAGAATAGGGTATGAAGGAAAAGGCTTGGGTGTTAATGGCCAAGGCATTGTCAAGCCCATCAAAGTAGAGGAATTACCATGTTGAACAGGACTTGGGTATTTCAGAACGGAAGTTGGGGAATGCGCCACGATAGTCAATGAACCACCAACAACAGATGATGAGCAGCCCTCATCAGTTCTTTCCAAATCGACAGAGGAGGTAAAACATGTTGATTTACTTCCAGTTGCATCATCACAGTATGATTTCTGTTGGATAATTGGAGATCCCAATTACAGGGACAAACATGAGACTCCTTACCAGGATGAAGCACGAGAAGGAAGAAGAAATTGGTGTTAATAACCAAGGCATAACTCAACCATTGGAGGTTGTGAAGAGACCTCAATTTGTAGGCTTGAGATACATCGCGGGAGACTGCTCGAAGGTGTCATATGCTTCTGAGACATCGTTGAAATATTCGAAGAAAGAGACCGATGGGAACACATCCCCATCATCCCATGGCAGTTTCCATTGCAGGGAAAGAGCTGAGACAAGCTCTCATTGCCATACTTACACCAGAGACAGCAAGGAAAGGTATAACCAGTTTGGATATTCAAATGTTCATTTCGATCATAATCATGTTTTTAATGATGAACGTAAAACATGGCATCGAAAAACATGTACCTTTTGTGGATTACATAACCATACATTTTCTAAGTGTTGGAAAAGAATGGAATCACACATAAGGATGAGGCGTGAAAGACCCTCACAACAGCAGGTAAAGAAACATGTTAAATAGATCTGGAGGAAGAAGACCTATTGCAGTCATTGCGATAGAAGTGGCCATCAAAGAGCCACATGTTGGAGGCTCCATCCACAGTAGCACCTTAAGGACAAAGTGTTGGTGCATGAACTAGGTGAAAGGATTGTTCGACAAGAAAAACCACCACAAGGAGGTGACCCATTCACATTGATAAGTGAAAAATGGTTTTTAATATGTTTTCTTGTCATGGTCATGCTTTTGTAAATCATTTGTTGCATTTCAAAATGTAAAAGTGATGACGTGTTTCCATCACTTGTTAAGCAACAATGATGTTTGGTCTTATTTTGAGTTGCATGATAAAGTGTGAAAGTGATGTCGTGTTTCCATCACTTGTCAAAACAATATTGTTTGGCCTTATTATTGTAAATCATGTGTTGTAGTGATGATGTGTTTTCCATCCCTTGTTGAGGCAACAATGATATGTTGGCCTTTTTGTTGTAGATGGGGTCTTGCGTCCATCTTGATGTAAACTTGACCACCGAGTATGTGTTATAAACTCTTGGAAAGTGTGGGGTGTTTGGGTCATTATTTTGTCATGAAATTCAAGCATGTAATTTGCAAAACAATGTACTACAGGTTGCAGAGGTAGCAGGTGTCGGCTCGTCGCTTAAGGCTCCAAAGAACAAAGGTGAAGGAGATGGAAGCGAGACCTTTTCAGGACGCTTGTGATGTAGACAAGGTATAGAGAAGTTGCAGATTATTTTTCATGCTTTTGGAGGACCAAAAGCTCCTCAGTGGGGAGGATTGATCTAGGTGGCTCCAGAGACACATAGGACAAAGAAGGCTTATGAACGCTCGAAAATCAAAGTGTTCAGAATGACTTCGACCCACGACTAGAGCGTAGATCTCGTCGTCATGATTGCGGAGGTGTGAACGGTTCATCAATCCGAGATCGTATGAGAGAGAATGAGCCAGTCAAAGTTCTAATCAAATTTGGGTTGTGGGTCAGGTTTAAGTGTCCTACAATTTGACCAACCCCAAGGCATGAAACCTAGCTCCCGAAATCGGTCAAAATTGTGGCCTCGTTAATTTGCCCAATATCCCTTATTTGCTAAAGAATTGAAAAAATATACCTTATTTTTAAATAAAAATTAATAAAAAGAAAATATTATGGTTGCAGGCCACCACCCCCGCCACCCCCAAAATCCCCACATAACAAAAATCAAAATTTTTGGGCCGATGGGCCATCACCCCCGTCGACCCTCCTACAACCTTACAACATAAAAAATATATTTTTATGGGCTGGGGCCTCCAATTGTCATCGCCCAACCCAAATTAATGCACATTGTTATGGGGTGGGCAAGCCATCTCCGCTGGACCCATCCCACACCCCAAAACCCCTTACAGCATGCCATAAAATAGTGAGTTGGGGACCGACGGGGGTCGGACCTGCCGACCCATGTGGGTTGGCCCCCAAGCGGGTGGCCCCATAAATGGTACCACCACCATAAACCAACCAATAAAACAAACAAATGCACCAAAGTTGATGCACCCAACGAACCCTC
Organism: Pinus taeda; assembly: GCA_000404065.3. NCBI lineage: Eukaryota > Viridiplantae > Streptophyta > Pinopsida > Pinales > Pinaceae > Pinus > Pinus taeda. The sequence goes on along the minus strand of APFE031264278.1, from coordinate 17,280 downwards.
ATTAACATGCCATAAAAAAAATACATGCATGCCTAATTTGAGAGGGTCGGGATTCGATCCCCAACCTCTCTCCAACCAAACGCTAAACTTACCAATGCGCCAACGGCCCTTTTATCGACAAATCCGCCCAAAAATTTACATAAACTCAGTTTTCTTTAGTGCACCCGAGGGGGAGATGGAGGAACCATGAGCAGGCACGAATTTTGAGATAGAGGAGGCAAAATCTTGGCAAGCAGTTTGAGGCAGGGTTTTACAGGAGGGGTGAAAATTCACTTTGTCATATTTTGAAAAAAATTATATGGTTTCAGCACTTCTCAATGCCACGAATGTAATGGCACTGTCTGTGTCTCCATCATAGTTCTGCATTTTTTGGTCATTTTTCAGTATGCAGGTGGAACCATGACTGTTGCAGAAGCAAGGAGCGGAACCATGATCCTTTAAATTTCCCCAAGGAGGTAATTTTTCTCCATCTCGGAAAATAGTCAAGTTTACAGTCGTTTTTGATGGTTTTCCATAGGTATCACAATGGCGAGGTCAGATTCACTCTTTGAGTTGCAGATTTCAAGTCCACCCATGGAGTAGAATCTTTGAGGAATCTAGGGGGATCTAAAAGATTCCTTGAGCCCCATATTCTCAATTTCTCATAATTCAAAAATTGGACAGTTGATTTTGTACTATTCAATGCTACAAATATGATGGTGCATTCAGATTGTTTATTTTCTCATTTTGTTTTCCAGCCACTTTTCTAAGTGGAATGCAGGTGTCAGCATTCATGTGCGAGCAGTCATTTTCATGAGATTGATGCCATGAGATCGATGGTCCGAACAACTTCAGCAGTTTGACATCTGCTTCTTTATATGGCCCTTGGTTATGAGGGATATGCAGTGTATTCATGTACTTCTTTTGCTATGCATTGTGCTGCACAAATCACTATTTGATGCTTGATTAGGGATCTTGTTTATTATTTGTTTTCTTCCTGCTTGATGTGACGCGGAATCGTCTATGTGATGTAGTTGTTGTCATGATTTGTCATGTTATGTTTTGAGATCCCTTTGTTGTATGTTGATGGGATACTTAGGTTTTCGTCGTGCATGTTTGCATTGAGATCCCTTTTATGCCATGTTGGTGGGATGTTCATCATGCATGAGTTTGTGTCATACTGATGAGAGTCTTTTGACTGAGAGTTCCTATAGTGGAACATCTCTTGGAGCCACTCCAGCGTGAGGGAATTTTCCTCGTATGATAGCAACATCACCTCTTATGTACATCACTACTATTGACAGCACTTAATGCAGTGGCCTACACCATCTTGACACTGTGGCCCGGAGACGTAGTCCCTCCTGGACGAACTCCATTATCAACAGCTTATGTTTTTTATGTTATTGATGATTGTCATGTTCCTCTTCTTTAAAGCATGCACATATATTTCACTTATGTTCTTTTAAAAATTCAATTTAACACATCACGAAAGTAAAAGGTCTTGGAAGGGTCCTTCATCACACCCGGACCTAGATCAGTCACGTATCCTAGCTATCAGCATAGGACAATCTTTCGTTTCATGATCAAACAGTGTGTAATACTTGCACAAAGGATGCGTTGGATTAGTGCAATCACGGGCATAATGTCCTAGTCCTCTGCAATAGCAAATAAACTGTCCTCGACCTCTACGAGGTCCTCCTCCACCTCGGCCTCATCCGCGCCCCTGAAATCTTGTCTGCACCACCCCTACATTCTGATCAAGGGAACGCATTTCGGCCTAAACCTTGTAGGCAGGAGTTCTATCCATCATCAATTCATAGCTCCTGCAAGTACGCTCATCATGTCCTACCGACCTACAAAAGTTGCAGAATAGCTATTGCAGTGCTTGCACATACTTCTGTAGTAAGTGACAATTATCCGTGGCATGTTTTCCAGCTACCTGACAGATAGCGCACCATAAGGTAAGCCCCACTCTAGTTACTTCTTGAGATTCTGACCTTAAAGGTATTGGTCCTCCTCCTGCAAGGTAATTTCCAAAGACCAAGAAATGGTCTTTTTCATGACCCTGACTCTTGCATTTTAAGCACCATACCTCCTCGTGTACCTCTAGCCAAACCGTCTTGTCCTGCTTCAGACTTTGCATCTCAAGGTACAGGTTCTTCAGCTGCGCATGGATCTACTGAACTCCTAGATTAGGATCTTGCATCAGATTCTCATGTAGTATCATGGAAATATCCAAGTCCTCTGCCTGAGTTGTTATCTTATGTTGCGACAACACACTCCTTAAGTGTGGTAGTAGAAGCCACAAACCACCCACAATGTTGTCCATCTGTCAAATTAATGTTGGCTTCATGGATTGTACATTACAACCTCTGATCTAGTTCCCAAGGCGTCTCACATGGTTGCATCGCAATATCTTTGAATCCCACAATTGACTGAACCTCAGATTTAGGCCTACTAAATTCCCTATTTAGTGTTGCCTGGATGTCCGCTACTCTAGTATTCAGGTTATCGTTAGAGTACTTAAAATACCAGGTTAGCGCGCGATCTTGCCAAGCACTAACTAGTGTCACCTTCTTTATATGATCATCTATAACACCCTAAGCTTCCCATACAACCTTCACAACGAACCACAATTGGTCTGGGTCCTCATTTCCTAAGCCTTTGAACAAAGGCAACTTTACTGTATTTTCCATACTGAACCATTGTGGAGGTGGAGGTGGTACGCGTGAAGTTGGAGGTGATGGCAGTGAAGTTGGAGGTGGTGTGGGTGGAGATGGTATTCACGGGAATCCTTGTCTTATTAACTGAATAGCACTTCACGGAGAGACCTTTGCCATCCCTTCTTCATCCCTTTGTGAAGGTGAAATCAAGGGGCTATACTTTAGACCCTATTTTCCTTCGTTCTTATAAGTTTTTTCACTTCGCATAGTCCCTAAAATCAAGGTAGTTGCATAACCCATTTTTCACACAACAACATTTTAATCCAAGTATTCAAAGATTTTACGTACTTACCTCGTGGTCCTTTGAAAAAGTGTCATTCCGCCTCGCTATAGCTGACTAAGGTGTCGATTGTGAATTCAGTCACAAACCCTCCTATGACGTGATCGAACCAATGATCAACAGCGCGGGCAATATTATCCTTCGATGCTTCCAACCTTTGCACTAGCTCTAGGGTCCACACAATAGGACCATCAAGCTTCCACCTTCCTTGGCTATCTGCTAGCTTCGCGATCCACTCGTATAGCTCAATAAGGAAAGAACAGAAAAAATATTTCATTGATCTTTGTATACAAGTATCAGTCCAACCACTATTCTTTTGAAAATCGCGGGTTTTTGTTCTCCTATGTCGCGAATTTGTGGATCTTTCTATCCAACCAGTCTCCAATCTCCTTCTTTGTTGGATTCCAGTGATATAACATCACACATCTCTTATGTAGATTTTGGTCCTAGCAACGGAACCATTTGTTGGCTTGAGGGGGCCTGACCTAGGTTTAGCGTTATTTACCCAAACAAATTCCTACACTACTAGCCCTTTTGGCATCAGTCTGCGGAGCATGGACAGAAGTCTCACCCGAAGTAGTATGGGGGGATGTTGGGACCAAGTTTCTGTACCCTTGAGATGGTTGTGATGTTATTTGATCTCTTCTATCCCCAGCCTTCGTGCAGGTGATCTAGGTCTTGTAAGACAAACCCTCTTTTCTAGCTATCAATACCTTCACGAAAGTACACGATCGACCTTCACGCAACTATAACCTATAACTCAGGTACTTTCGCGTTGCTATAGCAACGTGCTATGCAGATTTCTCAATTATCCTAAGTGATTTTCTTATCTTGTCAAGTACTTAAAGTTATCACCACATAAGCAGATATTCGTGATTGTGTTCAATTATTCAATTAATTGCATTCATTTACACATCATATAAGCATAATAAAGGAAATTAATACACAACATATCCAAACCCATTAACAGAACAAAAACATAGAAATTTCAAAATAACTCCTTTTATTTATATCTTCAAAGTATTACAGACTTTGTTCACCCTGCGCACACAGTTACAGGGGTCCACGCACTCAACAACGGACTTCTACCCTAGGCCTCTACGCACTCAGGTGCAGAGCCTCTACCTACGCTACAACCCAAGACTTAGACTTCTTGCTCTAAAGCTATGACTCTCTTCCTCATGTTATCCTCTTAACTACTTAGAGCTTAGCTCTTTTTATACAATCCCATGGTCTGTGGACCATGGGTAGATCTCTTATAGCTGACTTTACTTTACAAAAATAAGGGCGGAATACCCTTTGTGACACATAATACCTTCACGCTCCACAACCACAAAATGTGAAGTCTTTTCAATAATATTACAAAAACTTGACTAAAACATGGGCTTTTAGCCCCAAAACTGCCCTTGGGGGATCCCGCTCCTAACAGTGATGGATGAGGATGATATTACCCATCGAGATGAACATGAAAAATTGAAAATCATTTGATTATGAGTCATAGAAATTGAGATATGAATTTTTTAATTTTGTGTGTGGGCTTGGTTAAGGATGGCCTAGTGATTGGAGACCTTATGATAGCTAGACAAGCCCTCTTAGACATTATGTTATAGCCACACCTTGAGATATAAATAAGAGGTTTGTGTGAGGTTATTTGGATCATCCTTGTGCACACAAAGAAACTCGATTAGGAGGAGAATCTTTATTTTAAGGGCCACAGATCAAAAGACAGCTTCAGCGAAGTAGAGAGGAACCAATTTTGTGTTCTCTTATGACTATTTTGAGGCCATGAGGATATACTGTGTGGACTGAGTTGAATAGGAGAGAGATGAGTAGTTTTGGTACCTATTTGTGTGGGCAGATCGCAGGAAAACAAGGTCGCAGAATGGTACAACATCATGTAGGGAGGTCAATCCCTAGATCTATGATTAGAGGAGGGTTGTAAGGTTGTACAAAGGGCTAGAAGGATCCCTACCAACCAACGAATAGGAGGAGAGCCTTATACAAAGGGTGTCGTAGCAAGAGAAGTTGTTATGGGCTAGTTTAGGCATAGGAATTCTTCCATGAATGGGTCAAGAGGGTGACATACCTGTGGTGACTATGTTGCAGTCTTGTAGTGGCTATTTGGGAGGCCAAACAAGCCTAAAAAGGGTGCAGGGACATTCATCTACGAGAGTGAATTACCATACTTGTAGAAGGGAGAAGACCATAGTACCTTGTAGTAGTTTTGTTCACAGATGGTGGGTTGTTGTGGGCTACATAAGTGTCCTAACCAGTGACCAAACTTCAATCCATGAACAGTAGTATAAAGATATGTCACTTATCCTTTGTTGCATATGTTGGGTCAAGTGTTGACCAGTTTGGATGATGGATCTTGGTAGCCTATAGTACCCAAATGAGGAGGGGCAGACTTAGAGGTTAGATGCCCTAACCAATGGTAGTTCTATAGTGATTATTTGTTGGTGTATTGGACACTTGTTGGACAGGGAGCATAGATCTTAGAGGATTGTTGTATGAGTTTTGGAGGAGACTACAATAGTGTTCTTGCATCCCTTAGAAAGAGATCGGCAGCGACATGTCACAGATGTTCTTTTGATGGTGTCCTAGGAGAGGAATGATTGTAGACTATATTGGCATCCAAGAGGAAGGTTCTCTAGATGTGAGGATTCCCTAGCCAAAGGCAAATGCTACAGTGATGATTGGTCACTCGTGGTCTATTTGAGGGTAGTGTGAGAGTGGGCCAAGTGTGAACATCGATTGGGAATTTATGGTCTACTAGAGGATAGTGTGATAGTTCCCAAGTTGGAGCCTAGTGTGCATCATCTTCATGGACCTAGATGGTTGCTAGAGTGGTAGTTTTTGAGCTCGAGGATTGACAAATTAGAGGAGCAGTTGAGCATCCCTAGACTTGTATGTGAAGAAGGATTTCTACATCAGATGATGGGAAGTCTTCCTAGCTCGTGTTCATTATGGAAGATGCAAAGCTTGCAGTGATAGGTGGCAGTGCTCTGTGCCCTATGTTGGTCTTCATTGGAGTAGTACATGAAGACCATAGTGGGTTGAAGTCCTTTAGTAGCTAAGGAGTAGTAGTGGACCATTGAGATTTGTTCACAAGTGGAGTTGTGAACGACATGACAAGAGTCTCATTGTGTTGTACCCATGATGGACTAAGGCACAATTAGTGAGCAAAATAGTCACTAAGGTTCAATGGCTAGATGGACTTGGAGCATTGGTAGAGGCAGGAGCCGAAGAACTAGGTAGGTATAGGTATGACTGAGGGGAGTTGTGAAGTCGACTACATCAGCCAGATGGTTAGAGTGTCTTGTTGAGGGTAGATTGGTTGTCGATGGACTAACACCAGGCCCCATTTTTGTATCTTGTGTCAATGGATGTATGAGTGCCATTATCCCTAGTATGGGAGCCCTCGCAATGTTGTCCATCTGTCAAATTAATGTTGGCTTCGTGGATTGTACATTACAACCTCTGATCTAGTTCCCAAGGCGTCTTACCTGGTTGCATTACGATCTCTTTGAATCCCACAATTGACTGCGCCTCAGATTTAGGCCTACTAAATTCCCTATTTAGTGTTGCCTGGATGTCTGCTACTCTAGCATTCAGGTTATCATTAGAGTACTTAATATACCAGGTTAGCGCATGATCTTACCAAGCACTAACTAGTGTCGCCTTCTTTATATGATCATCTGTAACACCTTGAGATTCCCATACAACCTTCACAACGAACCAGAATTGGTCCAAGTCCTCATTTCCCAAGCCTTTGAACAAAGGAAACTTTACTGTATTTTCCATACTGAACCGTGGTGGAGGTGGAGGTGGTACGGGTGAAGTTGGAGGTGATGGCAGTGAAGTTGGAGGTGGTGTGGGTGGAGGTGGTATTCACGGGAATCCTTGTCTTATTAACTAAATAGAACTTCGCGGAGAGACGTTCGTTATCCCTTCTTCATCCCTTCGTGAAGGTGAAATCAAGGGGCTATACTTCAGACCCTATTTTCCTTTGTTCATGTAAGTTTTTTCGCTTCGCATAGTCCCTAACATCAAGGTATCTGCATAACCCATTTTTCACACAATAGAATTTTAATCCAAGTATTCAAAGATTTTACGTACTTACCTCGTGGTCCATTGAAAAAGTGTCGTTTCGCCTCGCTATAGCTGACTAAGGTGTCAACTGCAAATTCAGTCACAAATCCTCCTATGACGCAATCGAACCAATGATCGGCAACGCGGGCAATCTTATCCTTTGATGCTTCCAACCTTTGCACTAACTCTGGGGTCCACACAATAGGACCGTCAAGCTTCCACCTTCCTTGGCTATCTGCTAGCTTCGCGATCCACTCGTATAGCTCAATAAGGAAAGAACAGAAAAAGATTTCATGGATCTTTATATACAGGTATCGGTCCAACCACTATTCTTTTGACAGTCGCGGGTTTCTGTTCTCCTGTGCTACGAATTCGTGGATCTTTCTATCCAACCAGTCTCCAATCTCCTTCTTTGTTGGATTCCAATGATACCACATCACACATCTCTTATGCAAATTCTAGTCCTGGAAACAGAACCATTTGTTGGCTTGATGGGGCCTGACCCAGGTTCAGCGTTATTTAGCCAAACAAATTCCTACACTACTAGCCCTTTCGGGATCAGTCTGCAGAGCATGGACAGAAGTCTCACCCAAAGCAGTATGGGGGGATGTTGGAACCAAGTTTCTGCACCCTTGAGATGGTTGTGATGTTATTTGATATCTTCTATACATGCCTTCATGCAGGTGATCTAGGTCTTGTAAAACAAATCCTCTATTCTGGCTTTCAATACCTTCACGAAAGTACACAATCGACCTTCATGCAGCTCTAACCTATAACTCAGGTACTTTCGCACTGCTATAGTAGTGTGTCATGCAGATTCCTCAATTATCCTAAGTGATTTGCTTATCTTGTCAAACACTTCAAGATATCACCGTATAAGCAGATATTCATGATTTTGTTCAATTATTCAATTAATTGCATTCATTCACACATCATATAGGCATAATAAAGGAAATTAATACACAACATACCATTAACAGAACAAATACACAGAAATTACAAAATAACTCCTTTTATTAATACCTTCAAAGTATTACAGACTCTGTTCACCCTGCGCACACAGCTGCAGGGGTCCACGCACTCAGCAGCAGACTTCTACCCTAGGCCTCTATGCACTCAGGTGTAGAGCCTCTACCTATGCTACAACCCAAGACTTAGACTTCTTGCTCTAAATCTATGACTCTCTTCCTCGTGTTATCCTCTTAACTACTTAGATCTTAGCTCTTTTTATTCAATCCCATGGTCCGTGGACCATGGGTAGATCTCTTATAGCTGACTTTACTTTACAAAAGTAAGGGTAGAATACCCTTTATGACACATAGTACCTTCGTGCTCCGTGACCACAAAATGAAAATTCTTTACAATAATATTACAAAAATTTGACTAAAACATGGGCTTTTAGTCCCAAAACTTCCCTTGGGGGATCCCACTCCCATAGTGATGGATGAGGATGATATTACCCATCGAGATGAACATGACAAATTGAAAATCATCTGATCCTTAGTCGTAGAAATTGAGATATGAATTTTTTAATTTTGTGTGTGGGCTTGGTTAAGGATGGCCTAGTGATTGGAGACCTTATGATAGCTAGACAAGCCCTCTTAGACATTATGTTGGAGCCACACCTTGAGATATAAATAAGAGGTTTGTGTGAGGTTATTTGGATCATCCTTGTGCACACAAAGAAACTCGATTAGCAGGAGGATCTTTATTTTAAGGGCCACAGATCAGAAGAGAGCATTAGCGAAGTAGAGAGGAACCAATTTTTTGTTCGCTTGTGACTATTTTGAGGCCATGAGGATATACTGTGTGGACTAAGTTGAATAGGAGAGAGATGAGTAGTTTTGGTACCTATTTGTGTGGGTAGATCATAGGAAAACAAGGTCACAGAATGGTACACCATCCTGTAGGGAGGTCGATCCCTAGATCTATGATTAGAGGAGGATCATAAGGTTGTACAAAGGGCTAGAAGGATCCCTACCAACCAACAAATAGGAGGAGAGCCTTATACAAAGGGTGTCGCAGCAAGAGAATTTGTTATGGGTTAGTTTAGGCGTAGGAATTCTTCCATGAATGGGTCAAGAGGGTGACATACCTATGGTGACTATGTTGCAGTCTCGTAGTGGCTATTTGGGAGGCTAAAAAATCCTAAAAAGGGTGCAGGAGCATTCATCTACGAGAGTGAATTACCATACTTGGAGAAGGGAGAAGACCACAGTACCTTGTGTTAGTTTTGGTCACAGATGGTGGGTTGTTGTGGGCTACATAAGTGCCGTAATCAGTGACCAAACTTCAATCCATGAACAACAGTATAAAGATATGTCACTTATCCTTTGTTGCATTATGTTAGGTCAAGTGTTGACCAGTTTGGATGATGGATCTTGGTAGCCTATAATATCCAAATGAGGAGGGGCAGGCTTATAGGTTAGATTCCCTAACCAATGGCAGTTTTATAGTGGTTATTTGTTGGTGTATTAGACTCTTTTTGGACAAGGAGCATAGATCTTAGAGGACTGTTGTATGAGTTTTGGAGGAGACTACAATAGTGTTCTTGCATCCCTTGGTAAGAGATCGGAAGCAACATGTTGTAGATGTTCTCTTGATGGTGTCCTAGGAGAGGAATGATTGTGGACTATATTGGCATCCAAGAGGAGGGTTTCCTAGGTGTGAGGATTCCCTAGCCAAAGACAGATGCTACTGTGACGATTGGTCACTCGTGGTCTATTGGAGGGTAGTTTGAGAGTGGACCAAGTGTGAACATCAATTGGGAACTTATGGTCTACTAGAGGACAGTGTGATAGTGCCCAAGTTGGAGCCTAGTGTGCATCATCTTCATGGACCTATATGGTTGCTAGAGTGGTAGTTTTTAAGCTCGAGGATTGACGAACTAGAAGAGTAGTTGAACATCCCTAGACTTTTATCTAGAGAAATATTTCTACATCAGATGATGGGAAGTCTTCCTAGCTCGTGTTCATTATGGGAGATGCAAAGCTTGCAGTGATAGGTGGCAGCGCTCTGTGCCCTATGTTGGTCCTCATTGGAGCAGCACATGAAGACCATAGTGGGTTGAAGTCCTTGAGTAGTTGAGGAGTAGCAGTGGACCATTGAGATTTGTTCACAAGTGGAGTTGTGTACGACATGACAAGAGTCTCATTGTGTTGTACCCATGATGGACTAAGGCACAATTAGTGAGCAGAATGGTCACTGAGGTTCAATGGCTAGATGGACTTGGAGCATTGGTAGAGGCAAGAGATGCAAATCGGGAGCCGAAGGACTAGGTAGGTATAGGTATGACTGAGGGGAGCTGTGAAGTCGACTACATCAGCGAGATGGTCAAAGTGTCTTGTTGAGGGTAGATTGGTTGTCGATGGACTAACACCAGGCCAAATTTTGTATCTTGTGTCAATGGATGTATGAGTGCCATTATCCTTGGTATGGGAGCCCTAGACCGTTGTATTATATGTTGATTAATATAATGAATTTGGGTTAAAAATTGTAAATAGTTGTTGTTATTTTGTGCACCAGTATATTTATTATTGTTTATATATTGTTGTGCAAAGTAGTATCGTTCTGATTCGTGGTTTGGTAGCGTCAGAGGTTCTAATATTTTATCTTAGACCCAAGATCATGGAAAAACAACACAAAGTTTCCATGGAAAGGGTGTGTTCCAATTACTTTTAGATGATTGTGCATAACCTTAAAATTGTGAATTGGGTTCTTGCATCATACTAGGGTAACTAGGCTGTTATGGTCTTCTTGGAGCTAAATAATAGAGTTGCTTTGGTGATTGACTTTGTTATGCAACCAGCTCACAATAAAAAACAAAAGAGAGATCAATGACTTAAAAATTAGCCTCTTTGTGGGGGAAACCTCCTTTACATTAAATAAATGGAAAAAATTTGGATGATACAAATGACAAGACCTCCTTGGTATGTACAAAAGTCTAAGGGGTCACAATATAATCAAAGCCTACATAACAATAATAATGTAAGGGAACAACAATAACAATATGGGGTCTACATTCGCACAACATTAATAATAGGGGGATACACTACTAATAACAATAAAGGGGCTACAATAGTAATATAGGGACCTAACTCCAAAACTGGGTGTACTCGGGAAGATGTAGGCAACTCCAATTTGTATGTCATAGTACCAATCTTTTGTAACACTTTGTAATGACCATACTTGGGTGAAAATTCATTATCCTTCTTAGCTTGCTTGAGATACATTTGGTTGTATGGTTGTACCATTAAAAATACCCAGTTGCGTACATCAAAACTTCTTTCACTGCGATGTTGATTTTCCTGTTGTTTCATTTGATTCTGTGTTAGAGTGAGGTTATCCTTTTGTTGAAAAGTGTGCAACAAGAAATGCTAAATTTAGAATGTGTTAAAAATAGACCTGCTAAAAATAACATGTCTAAAAATAGCATTTCTAGGTCCCTTCCTATTTATAGCAGTCCCTAGTCTATCTATAGGAAGTAAAATTAATTTTGGTCTTAACAGCAGTTTG
>APFE031264271.1:13548-36037 GCA_000404065.3 Pinus taeda | reverse complement strand
TTGTTGGTGTTGTTTTTCTTATTTTATTTTTTTTTTAAATTAAAATAATAAAATGTTTTCTAATTATCATACTATACAATTATTGATTCAAATTTTTGAAATGTGTTGACAATGTTATGGAGGATGAAGATGATTCAATTTATTATTTCTGTTTTCTTTGTAAATTACATCATTATTTGTAAACACTCAAACACCATATCAATGAAATCAGTATTTCCTTTCTTTTTAAAGAGGGGGCTTACCCCCTCTCAAGCCTCTTCAAGATAGCTATGCCCATGGCTATCTATGAAGAATGCCTTTAGTGGTTACGGTTACTTGAGGATTCTTGTTTTCAGTTATGCCTCTATTTGTTTGTTAAAACAAACTTATATTTTGTGTTGTGGAATGTAATAATAAATTCAATATTTTGTGGCAATAATTTGGATTTTATTTAAATTTAATGGTTGTAAGGTTATAATTAATGCTAATGAAATTTTATGTGATAAAGTTGTTTGAATTTATGATTTGTTACATTTTTTAATTATATAAAATCATTTTTTCTTGAATAATTTTAAAACTATAAAAACTATAATGATATCATACAACCATGATTTTTTATTTCATAAGCATGGTCATTCCATATAAATTTTAAAAATTTAAAAGTCTTTAATAATTGCTTTTAAATAATATATCAATAATACAAATAATTATAACATCAAAAATCACTATAATGGATTTTTTTGTGAGCACAATCTTTGAATATACATTTTAATAATATATTAGAAATCTGTAGAAATGGAATAATATAAATAATATGCAATTTGAAGTTACTCTATAACTCGTTACACCTATAATTAAATATTCTTATCTTTATTTTATGTTATGTTTTTCTTTGTTGTGTGTTTGTTTTTTAGTATTCTTGTTTGTGAGTGTACAATGTTTTTACAAATAGATAATATTCACTTGTTAAATTATTGGAATGTTGTATAATAACTTGTTTACAATAAATTGGTGTTCAATTGAATCAAATTTGATTTTTTTTACAAATATTATTTGTTTAATAACTTCCTTTAAATCTATTTTTAAAGAATTTCTTAATTGATATTTCATAGTTTTGTTGGAGTTTATCATTTGTTTAAAGAACAATAATATCACATTTTCTTAATTAATATTTTTTATTATTATAGTACCACTAAAACTTATGAATTTTTTTTAACTACAATCTATATTTGAAAGTCAGATATTCTCATAATTACACTAAAATAATATGTATTTCAACAACACAAATAATTGTGATATCACAAATGACTATGATCATGAATTTTATCTATAACAATTATTTAATATATTTAAAAAATATAACTCAAAACTAGCATAAATTGAAAAAAAAAATGTTTTTAAAATTGACTAGTCAAGTTCATTTTATATGATATAATATTAAATATTTCTATTTTTATTTTTTATTAAGTGATTGATAATGATTTTGGCCAATATCAATGTAAAATTTATAATTCAGTGTCATGTTATTCACCTTTTTATATTCAATTTACTAAAACGTATCTATTTTGCAATTATTATCAAACATATTACTTTCAAAACATATGTAAAAATTATAATTCAATATCATATTATTCACCTTTTTATATTCAATTTACAAAAATATATGTGTTTTGCTATTATTATCAATCATATTCATTTCAAAACACAACTATGAAGTACAAATATTTATTTTTACTTTTTATATTTATGTTAAATTTAACAAAATTAACTTTTGCAATCATATATTTATTTTTCTAGTATTGTTTATTATTTTTATTTGAATTAATATTTATGTTTTCCAACAAGTATTATCACCCAACATATATCTCAAAAATATAAATAAATATTAGACACTCATAATATTTTTAAAATATATCTCAAATAAATATAAATACACTAAAGATCACAAGCTTCCATATTTGCATTCATTTAATAGATATTTCAATTATACATATAATAATAACATCATATGTAACCATAATCATGAATTCAGCTTTCATATTTGCATTTACTTAATAGATATTTCAACTATACATATAAGGATAACATCATAAGTACTATAATCATGAATTATTTGTAAACTTAATCATTTGTACATTGATTTTTAACAACAGATATATATTTCAAAAACATAAGTATGCCACTACACCTTTATAGTATTTTAAAAATATATCACAAATAACTAAAACAATATAAATAACCATGACAATATCACAATACTCTTTTGGGAACACCGTCATTTAAAATACTTTTAAAAAATACAAGTTTTTATAATTGTTTTTAATATATTTCTTAACCATACATAATAATAACACATTATCTACTAATATATATTTCAAAATATAAATAAGTGATAAGGACAATAACATTTTAAGAATATACCATATATAACTATTAAGCATCCAAATGACCATGACAATATTACAAATAATAATGATTAGAAAGTTATTGTGAACATCATTATTAAATAAACATTTAAAAGTCATAAGTTTGTTTTTAATTAACACCACCTCAATAAATATCATCGTGGTGATTTGTTTCCAACAGTAACCAATTTAATGTACAATAAATATACAATTGATGATCAATTATAAATTGATGTTTTATAATCATAGAATTTAGAGGTACATGTAATTTTTTTAATTTATTTGTAAATTATATTATTATTTGCAAGTAATAAAACATATAATAGTAAAACTAATAATTGTTTTTACTAGGGGGTTATGCTTTTAATTATTTAATATAGCTACATCAATAGTTATTTCACAGGAATGTGGATACGAGTTACTAAAAACCAATAAGTGAAAGTAGAACTTTTACATTCAATTTAATTGATCAATATTGGTGTAAATATTTAATAATATTGATATATGAAATTATGTAGAATTGTTTTATTATTATTTTTAAATGTAATTTGGCCATAATAAATAAACATGTCATTGGATTTATTATGTGAACTATTTAATCATAACTAAATATTATTATGTTAGCCTGTTTAAAATAAAAAATCCATACAAAATGGATATAATAATTAGAGCTTAAATATTATAGTATCACTTTATTTAAATGTGTGTTCAAGTATGTACATGATCATCTAATTAGTTACACTTAAATAAACAATGTTGATTGTTATTAATCATCTAATAGAACCTTTGTTTTCTACTTAATTGTCAATTGATGTTTTCAACATTTAGTAGTATTTAATGGTTATTGATGATGGCCTCTTATTTTTCTTATCCTTCTCATTATACTTATAATAATTTTAGTATCTATCTAATCAATTTCACTTTAAAAATATCAATTTTCAGCCCTTTAGTGTTCACATCTATTTCATTTTTTCATAAACTATATGAGATATTTGTTTATTTATTCAAACTATATCACACATATTTCTTCCCATGTATTAATTATCTTTCTCTTTTCTAAAAAATTAGAATATGCAATGCTCATGTATCAATTTTATCTTTATAGTAATAACAATATTTTCAATTATTATATTAATAACATTCCCTTTAAATATCATATAAAGTATATTTGTTTCCTATCAACACAAAAATCATTGCAGTTCCCATAATAATAATTGCCTTCACATATCATATCAAACAAATTTATTCAAATGTTTTTCTATCAATGCAACAAACATTTCAATGATTGAAATATGTATTTTAATTTTTTATTTTTTTAAGGAAAAAAAGGACTACAACTACCCATTGCTTGTAAAGTGTACAAACTGTAAACTGTATATTTTAGGTGGTAAATCTCTTTTTTTAGAGTGCTTATGTCACATGTGATTATGGAGCTAAATAGTGTTGTTTTCTTATTTTTATCAATTTTAATAATCTTCGAAATTCATTACATTCACATATGATCATGAAATGAGCTTGAAACTTAACCTTATAAACCATATTTTTTTGATTGATGTGGCTTTCTAAAGCAACAAATTGAAACTCTTCTCAAACTACATAAACAACAAAAATTAAATGAAAATAGTGTTATAATACTTGGTGAGGCAAATTTCCAGAACTTAGTTTTAAATGTTGTTTGCACCCACTTCATCATAAAAGACTTATTTCACTTGAAAATTTCCCCTAAAATTTATGTAAATGATTACTTGGAAATTTGGAAATATTTAATGAAGGTTTAGTGAAAATTGGAGAGTTATTTTCAAGACGATAAACACTCACCAAATCTTTACAAAAATGAAAAATCCTTGTGGATTATTTGTTTTATGATTTTTGTTATCCTTGTTTAGTTGGCACTCTTTGCTTAACATCAAGGATAATTTTGTCCTAGTAAATAGATTTTCTTTCTAATGACATGTCCATCTTAAAGGTATGAGGCCATTGAACATTTTTATTGTTATGTAGGCCCTAATTATATTGTGAACTCTTAGAATCTTATATATAGCAAGGAGGTCCTATCATTTGAATCGGTGTTCATTTATGTGATGTAAAAGGACTCTCCCCCTCGAAGAGGCTTATTTTCGAGTCAGTGATCTATTTTTTCTTCTGATTTTGTGATCTGGTTATGTAACACTACATGGATCCTAACTAAGGAATCACTAGTTGGTATTTAATCCTAACTATTACTTACTAAGTTTCTAGTATCTTGTTTGTTGAGCATTATATTAGACACCCAACTAGGAAATATCGATTGCAAGAAGCAATTTCATCCACTTTTCTTCGAAAATGATATTGTATAGAAATTGTCTTTTACTTAGATAAGAATCCTAACATCATGCTTGTGGTAACCTTTAGATAATTAATTACTTAACGCACTACCATTGTTCTATCCACGATTCGTATTACTACTACAAATATGGTATTTTCAAGAGATACCATTTGAGGGAGGAAATACTTCATACGATTTGCAATGATCTTGTTCCTTATTTTACACAGAAAATTGCATAAGGAAATCATTTTTTATTTAATAAGGATTTCATCTTTCTCATTTTTTTGAATCAAGGTGAGACAGATGGTATCTAAAGGTATCATAATAGATTTTTCTCATTGAGATTCTTATGTTGGTTTCCTAACATCCATCTCAATTATTGCTGAATGTGATTGAAAGAATTTAATAGTGAAACCATTTGGTCTTGGAACCTTGTTGGATGGAATCGTTCTTATAGTCTCCTCAACCTTTTCATGGGTGATTTCTCACAAGAGCTCCTTATTCCATTTTTCCTTCTGCAGTTCCTATGGAAATGATGTTGGTATTAACCTACGTGTTTGCTTCCTTCTTATCTATATCTACTTTGTTCATAATGTGTTTGAAGTACTGAACTAGTTCCTGAGAGATCTACTCATTGAGTTCTAGCATTTTCCCATTCTTTCCTTTCCATGAGATATTATTTAAGGCGGTGATGATATAGGATGGATTTATGCAAAATTTTATTACTTTTCTTCCTTTCATTGAGAAGTTGGATTTTTCACATTTTCTTCCATAATATTTCTTCCTGTTTGTTTTGTTCCTTGACATCCCATAATGCATCCATCTTAGCCTAAATGAGGGTTTTTTTCCCTCAATTGATGATGACATCTTGTTGGATGGCTTTCATCTTCCCATTTATTTTTTTCTTCTCCTCCAAAATATCATCAAACGTTTCTTTATTCCAACTCTCCAATCGAAGTTTCATATATTTCAGTTTTTGTAGTTTATGTAATCGCCCATAGTAGCTTACCAATGTAATATGTTTATTATTCTAATGACCCATAGTCACTTAACAATGTAATAAGATTATTAACATGCATATTAAGGTCGTTGTATGTTAGGTACATATGTATGCATCACATGTATTTCACTAATATGAATACCAGTTTAATAATATAGAATCTCTAAGTGTATGGAAAATGTATTAATTATTAAATTCATTCTAATTATCAATAATAAAATAAAAATATGTTAGCCTGAAGGGTTATTTCAGTTGGTCAAAATCAGTGCCTCGCCATTGGGAGGTCACAGGGTCCAATCTCCCCAAAGCCCTTGGGGTCAGGCCTTGCTAGTGGGCCACGAGGCTAGATTCCCTTCGGGGTCGATCAACGCATATTTTTCCATGGACGTAGTGCCACCCGTTGACCGGGGTGTTCGTGAACCACAACATTAAAAAAAGAAATCAATAAAAATATGTTAAATTAATTTGAGTACTATTATTTAATTTCACTAATAAGCTATTGTTATTATTTTAGTCGAAAATATATGTCAACATGTTTTTGAATAACTCTAGATGATATTTTTCATTAATATATTTAATTAAAAGAATTGGGGGATGAGCCTTGGGGATCCAATATTTTGTTGGAAATTGATCATGGGTTTTAAAGGACCAATGGGCACAGAGAAGGCCTATCACCTAAGTGCTATGAACTATTCAGGAGGTTAGAATTTCTAAACTCCTCCAAAATTCAAATATGAAGGAAGTCCCTATATAGGGAGCCTCGCTGTATGGTGGCATCTGAATGTAGAAAAAAAAAGAACCAAGGGCGAGACAAGTCAACATAGGAAGATACCCCCTCTGTTGGATCTAGATGCCTTATCACCATAACGTTAAGTCATTGGTCACACCTCTTGGTTCCATGGTGTAAAACAAGAGATGGTCAAGCAAAAGGAACTCGGAACCTCGAGACCTCATAAAATATTTCTAATGCAAGCTATGATATGGAGGCACCAATACTATTGTCAAGAGAAGAATAAAGTCATCAGTCACAACATATGGTCCCATGGAAGGGAAACGACAAAAGGGGCTAAGAAAGAAGGAACTGAAGGCATCAAAATTTAGTGATAGCATAGCATTGTCTTAATAAAATTTATGATGAGTGGATCTCCGATATGGAAGAAATGGTTAGGTCGACAATCGATTAAATTAGGAAAGAATATGTTGATGTCACATGAAATCAATGGCAACTGTTGTAGGCAGGAAAAAGTGACAGAGAGTACCATGACTGTGTAAGATGATTTGATGGAGTGTGTCTATGAGCTAAGAAGTAGCAATTTAGAGCAAGATTTGTCATGTCCACATCATATTACTACATGCATAGAGCATGCCACATTGTGAGAGGTTGGGCACAACCACATCCACGTCTTCCATGTTGAGTATGTGCTCTTGCATGAACCATGGATGTACTGGCGAGAGGATTTCTATGTGTTCCTTAGCCTCTAATGCCCAACAAATGTAGTAGAGGTGGACAATAGAGACCTAGAAGGTCCACAAGGATCCAAAAGAATAACTAGAAAAGGCAACCCAAGAGAAAACATAACAAAGATAAACACTAGCAAAGTTGAGAAATAGGTCGAGGTGATCACAACCTCTAATTGAGACTAGCAAGGAATCCAAATACCAATTTTTGAGGCTGACAAGGGTGATGGAGCTACGTATTGGAGAGACTAATAGATACCTCTAATTGAGGCTAGCAAGGAATCCAAATAACAATTTTTGAGGTTGATAAGGGTGATGGAACTATGTGTTGGAGACACCAATAGATATGGAAGATATACACAACTTTTAGAGCATAATTAATATAAGAATGATTGTTTTCATGGAGAGTAAGACAAGATATCATGTCTTGAGCATGATTAGAGTGCTTAGGGGTCATGTGATTGGCACCTTCACTTGTATATTGAATATACTCAACACGAGAACCTGAATGGGATCGTCACCCTTCCCAAGCCATTAATGCACAAAGTCACGTCAGCATGAGTGGTTACATGTTGTTTGTACAAAGAGTCATCTTGATCTGGGACATGATTATAGTTTCTTGTAATTTTATTATTATTTCTATTAATTAAATATATATTAATTAAATGCAGTTATGAAAACTTTTGATTCTTAAATGTACCTTAAATGATGGTGCTTTCCAAAAATCATTTGTGATATTGTCTTTGTCATTTGTATAATTATTTGTGATATATATTAAAAATGGTATAATTGCGTCATAGTTATTTATATTTTGAAAATGTATACTATTTAAAAATAATAGATATAAATTAAAATATAAGTAAACAACTATACTTGTATACTCTAAATACTAGGATATCCTTCCAAACTATTTTTTATTAACTTTAACATAAATGTAAAATAGAAGATGAAGATTCACCATGGTATTTTTGAAATATATTTTGATTGATAATCTTTTGGGAAAAAAAAAAATCTTTTCTATATTAAATCTAGGGGTTTTCTAGGGTGCTTCAAAAAACTAGTTTAAATAACACAATTAAGATTTCACGTCAAAATGTTCCATGGTATTCTGGCACCGGAAAGTCTAAAACATCACACTAAAAAGAATCAGCATTAAATTAGACAATAATTTTAATATAAACAAAATAATATATGGCCAGTCAACTCATTTAAATTGTGACGTTATGTATGTGTAAAATGAGTATACACCCACATCAACAAGAACACAAAGAAACAAACACAAACATATATACAACAAACAAATTAAATAAAATAAAAAATAAAATAAAAATACAAACATTTAAAATTCTCCTTATAACTAATCATAAGCTATTTTGTAAATTGCATATTTATTTATTTTGTATTTTACTATAAAAACTTCGTGATATATTTTGTAAATGTATATGTAATCGCTGGGGTTACAAAAAAATTGTATTCATAATAATTTGTGATGTTATAGTTATAATTATCTACAATGTTGAAATATTAATTAAAAGCAACTATCAAAACATGTGATTTTTTAATTCTCTATTGAAAGGTGATGATTACGAAAAAAAGTCCACGGTGGTAATTATTTGCCATAATGTCATAATATTTATAATTTTAAATATAATGAATAAAAATATTCATGAAAAATTGATTTTATTTAAAAATAAAACTAACAAACAATAAACTACAATGATTCTATATTATAAAATTTAATTAACATTAGTTATAAACTTACAACCATTAAATATTAAGAAAATACATATTAACCTAACATCTAATATCAATTTATTTAAAAAATTTATTGATATTTTAAAAATATTTTTACATTCCACATCATTATATATAAGTTGGTTGAAAAACTAAAATAAAAGAAAAACATAAGTGGCAAAAAAAAAAAAATTCTCACACGAAACCATAATTTTAAGCATTCGTGAGCGATAACCATGGCCATGGGTATCTTTGAGGACTTGAGAAGGGATTTGCACAACTCGTTCCCTAAAAATAAATACTAAATTTAAAAAAGAAATACAAAAGAAATCATAGGCTGCATCTATTTTAGTTTCCATCTCCGTCCCTCTAAAAATAGAAAGGTATATTATAAATACTGGATACTATAAATGAAAAACATAAAATCAAATGAACCCTAACCTTTCTGCGCCGAAATGGCAGATTCCAATCCCTTTGGATCTCATTTCTTATGACCTACCCAGCAAAGGCAGACAAATACTCCAATCAAACATGTGAACATCTATTAGGAACCCTCCACGATTCTGAGAAAACATTGAACGCCATTAGATTCTTTGCATATTGAGACTAAAACTAAAAATACAACTGATGAGCATTTCCAAAAGCATGGCAAAAGTATTTGAACTAAGTTTTAGGATTGTGTAAAATAATCTCTTGACTGATAGAAAAAAGTATTTGAACCAGGGATTTTAAGATTAAAGTGAGATCTATTTATTAAATGCCTCAAATATAATGAATTGTACCAACCCATTCAATTCAAGCCTAGATCCATCAACACCACCATTGGCCTCCCCACTTCTGCAACATTGAATCCATCCATTCAACGTTACTCTCTAGCTAGTCCATGTGTTGCATGCATTGAGCTTTCAAGACTCTGCAGCTATTACCTGCGATGCATGAGCGATACTTGCTTACAATAGATTTAACTACTTCACGACCTCGAGGATAGAAGGATAGGTAGATTGCAGGAGCCTAATTGGATCTCTCCAGGCCACCAAAGCCACATGTCTCTCTTGGACCTTAAAGAAACAAAAATATAGACATATTAATACAATGTTTTCGTTACAAAATTGAACATGATCACATAACTTTGTATACTAAAACAAATTGGGCTCATCCCAGGAAAGTGGTTTATTCAACATCAAGATTCTGCCTCCCAAGCCAGGAAGGTATACATGTGAAATAATTCTTTGATAAGTATGTAATATTTATCTTTTTTTGTTTACTTTTTTTGCCCTCAGTAAACAACTAAATCATTCTAAAATACACATTAACTGTAATACAATTATCTATTATTTATATTTCTATCCATAAATTTAAGTTTCTAACAAATACAACAATTCTGTCTGTGAAATGCTGATAAACCCATTCCTCTGTTCCATTATTACTTCAAGTTTATCTTCACTTCCTACTCCCACCCTTTCCGAACTACGGGTTAATAAAATAAATAAAAATATAAAACAAATGAAGAAGAAAAAACAAGCACATACCACACAACAATTATTAAAACAAGTAAGCATGGCCATGCTTAACACAACAAAAGAGAAAACAAAAACAGATAAATACTCGGATCTGAAAACCCAAAGATCTCCTCCACCCTACTCACCGCTCATCTTTCACACATCTCAAGTTTGTTCATCTAATCATACATACAACCACTTCTATTCTACACATGTCCGGCTGCTGTGCCACAAGTATCAAATATCCAATAGATTCCTATTCCACACATGTCCAGCCGCTCTGCCACAAATATCTGATATCCAAAGGACTCAGCCCGCCAAAGATCAAATATCCACCCGGTCATGTAAGTAGCTGCATATCACAAAATTGATCTCTGAACCAAAATATATGTGCCTCCTCTTGCCATATTTAACAACGAGATTATATGGAGGTTTCTTAAATTTTTCAAATCCGCTTGAAACCGTTAAGCTTTTAGCTTTTCGATTTTATTGTGGTTGAACCTTTCTTTATAATTTTTATTTTTAGATTTTTTAGTATATTTTTTTATTTTTAGAAAGGATCACCTACCAGTACTCTATTCTATGGTCGCCTTTTTTCTGTTATCAATCTTTTTCTCAGCCTTTTTTGTCATGACCACTTCCGCATGTGTACAACTGCCCACAAGCGTATAATGATCGCATTGTGGGTTGTCAGTTGCTGCTTTAATGATGCCTGATAGCTTAGATGAGATGGATATCATGACTGACACGCGTTTCCCGGAATCCCATGCATCTGAATTAAATGGATTGCAGAAGTCGTTCACCGAAATCCCATGGGTTTGAAGTAAATCAATTCTAGTAGTCAGAAAAACTAAACTAGGTTTGAAGTAAGTCGATTCCAGTAGTCCTCACTCCTGCCCAACTCCTGCCCATTGGGGCGTGAATTGCATCATAAGCCATTGTAAAACACCAGCAGGCATATTGTGCGACAACGTGTTGGTTTTTCCAATTTCACGTCCAAGTTTATTAATTAAATGATGTTAAATTTAAATGACCATTTATTGGTTGTTTACTTTATTTTTAGTTTATAATAATTTTCTATTTTGAAAATGTTGTTATCTAAAAAAATAATTAATCGTTTATTCTAAAGCTCATGTTTTTCCTTCTACCAAATAATAATATGATTATTATTTTTTTGTTTTTTGTTTTTTGTTTTTTGTTTTGTTTTTTTTCATTTTTATAGGATTTTGTATTGAAAATCCTAGAAATTTACATTATAAATATTATTTTTGTCATCTACTCTCTCATCTAGAAAATTATCAGACTATGACAACTTAAATTAATCTGAACTCAAATTCCAAAACTTGAAAATGCATAGATTTAATGCTATCCCACTCTAGGTCAAGAACCATAAGTAGTGAGGAAATGAGCATACATGTTTTCAAGAATGCCCTTCACCAAATAAATATGGTCAATCTACCGAGCATTAGTAGGTCGATTTAGTCAATGCAAAGGAGCATCATTGGATGAATCTTGGAGGTGGTAGCTTTCAAATTCCAATTTTTGTTCTTTCAAGGCACCCCTTTGATATTTTGCAGGGGGTGTGGGGTTTAGTCCATGCAAAGGATCACCATTGGAAGAATTTTGGAGGTGGTCACTTTCAAATCCCAGTTTTTGTTCTTTCAAGGCACCCCCTTTGAGATTTTGATAGCGGGTGCGGTTGACATGAAACAAGTCCATTTTTCAAGGCAACCCATCATCTCTTGATCATGTAGTAGCAAAATCACTTATTATTCTTAGTCACTTTCCCTAGGATAAAGGTGTTGCTACCTGAAGAGCTATTGTAGAAGAATCACTTGATCGATCTTGGGCATGGGTCTACATTGGTGGAGCTTCTTGTGAATTGGGACAAAGGAGAGGAGGAAAATTCATCCTCTTCCTGTCATAATCTTATTTCTTCCATGTCAAAATATGGTTTGCACTAGGGACAAACAAATATGTGGAACATATTTCTTGCAAACATTTATTACTACATGGCATGGATAAAGAAAGTAAACAATTACAAGTTTATGGGGATTCTATGTTGATAATTAATTTCCCTAACAATACTTAAGTGTGTAGAAAGTTTCTTCTTACTACTCTTACTCATGAAACTTTAAGGATTAAAGATCACTCCACTTACATCTATTTTTTTGACACATATAGGGAACACAACTAGACTCCCAACCACCTACCAAAATAAGTTACAAATTTAGAAAAATACTAGTTGCAGGTGTTATGATAGTGTCATATTTATATTTTAAAAATATATATTGGATTATAATACTAGTTAAATAAATATATACAATGAATAATTGCAGTTACAAACAATTCATGATTATAAATTATTTTTGTAACTAAGCAAATTTTTCATTATATTTTCATATACTTACATAAAATACAAGTAGATTATAATTTCTTTTTGTAAGTAAGCACAATCTTCATTATATTTCCACAAACTTACATAGAATACAAGCAGAGGTGAACATGTACAAACTTTGTTTGAGGAGAGTACATTTGAGACGCTAAAACCATACTACCATGGCACAAACTAGGAGAGACCATTGAAACTTGAGGGGGAAACTAGATGGTCCTCCTCATAGGTTTGAGGATAGTTTTTGAGTCTAGAATACTTTGAGAAGCACAACATAGATATCAATAAATAATATGAAAATATTGATAGAGTAAAAACTTAGAAAGCCTTCCCTAGGTCTTTTTGGTGAGCCCGATCATCCCCTATGACTTGGTTGTGAGCCTGGTCATCCTTGACAACACACTTAAAAGGGTCATCATGATGGATTTTTGGAATCCAAGGAGGGAACACCCACCTTATGAACACACCATATAGGCTGGTGTCAGTCCTTTTTATGAATTCTCCACTTTCTTGGTGGATATGGAAGTGGTTTCGTTGGTCACAATTCAAACTTCCTCCACTTAAACTGATGTGTTTTCTTTCTCCCCTGGATCACCTAGTTCTTCCTCCTTTGATTTCTGAGGTCCATAAATCTAAGTGATGGGAGTTTTAGAGCCCAAAACACAAGATTCTAAGTAATTTGATAGCAATGACACAATGGGTGAGACTGGAGGAGGAGGATGAGGTTGGAATTTAATTACCATGTCTTTAGTGAGGGCTCTCAAATATAAAATAGTGTGAGCTCAATGGGACTCCATATTCACTACTCTTCCTTCGATAAGTTGTAGGACAACTTCATGGTCCATCAAATGATCACCCATCAAATTCCTTACAATCCAATGCCCATAGCTAGTATTTATGACATCCTAAGCTTCCATGGTAGAAATTTGGAGCCTGATGTGTTGAGGCATATCCTCATCGTATTGTTCAATCCATAGAGAATTCCAAGTTATGAGAGGTTAATCATACCCATGTTCACATCCAAAAGCGTGCAAAAAAACTTGTTCTTACTCGTCTTGCTATTAACTCTTTAAGGATTAAATATCTCTTAACTTTCATCTCTTTTTCTCACATATATAAGGAAATAAAGTGTCACGTATCTATTTACTCGTCAAGAAATTAATTAGAGATCCTTAGTATATGTCACATTCACTATGTCTTCATTAAAGAATGGTGTTATTTTTCTCTTATCCATTTGATACATATAACCTTTGCAATCATCCATGGTATATATATATATATATATATATAACATTCCATCTAACATATATGATTCCACGTATCGAGCATTGATACATATTATAGGTATTGTATGCCTTGTTTGCATGACTCGTTCTTGGTATAACATAGCTACACATACTTGTGATGTTATTATTTATTATTATTTTGTGAAGCATACAACTTGAGTGGACCTAATGGTTAAGAGCATGTGTTTCCTCCTAAGAGATCACATGTTCAAATCCAAAGGGGGTAGAGTATGTATTATTCCATAGACATAGCAGTCAAATTGTTGCACAGAGTTGGGTCCTTTGTCCCACAAACAAGGGGGTCCCATACATTGAAATTGGATAATAATAAGAACAATAATAAATTATTTTTTTGAAATATATATTAATTAAAGGAGGTTTCCAAAACATCTTGTTTTTAAATCTACCTTGAATGATGGTTCTTCCAAAAGATTATGTATGATATTATCATGGCCATTAGTATAATTTTAGTTATTTGTGATGTATTTTTAATATTTTATAATAATTTCATATGTATATTTTTGAAATAATTATATGTTGATAATACTTGTTAATCGTTACAAAAAAAATCATGATTATACTTTTAAAATGATGTACAATGAATAACAGTTAGCAAAAATTCATGAGTATACTTTTTTTTTTTTTTTTGGGCAAAGGATAAACTATTTATATTAAGAAAATTGAAAAAATATGTACAAGAGGTTTTAACCTCTGAGAGTGATGAAACAACTCTCTGTCAAAGTTTTTCCACAACAGATCTTTCTTGCTGAGATAGAGGAACATGATAGCAGCACTTAAGCTTATCAAAACAGTAGAAACTATTACATGAAGGCTATCAACAAAAAACATTTCCAAGCTAAAGATTTATACATGATAGGCTTGGAATTTTACCAAAATACAAAGCATTTTCAAAATGAGCCAGGCACAGGTGCCTGCTTGTCTCTGAAAGATGCTAGCCGAAGAGCGTGTCGCCATGGTTGCTATACACAGGTAGCTGATCCCGAATAGAACCCTTTGAATCGAAAACATAGCAAAAAACATGTGCAGAATCCCCAGACCCGGAGTCTCAAACCTTACCCGCCAAGCAGTGCTTATCAGTTGAGATTTTTGGAGCATTCTGCACGGTCCGCCGCTGCCCGTTTCGCCGCCTCCCATTCCTCTCCATCCCTTTCCGGATCAACCTCGCAAGTCACCTCCATGCCATCCGGGATGTCTTCGAGTCGATGAATTCCTGGCGGGAGCTTCGGGTACAGGACATGGCCAAAGACGACGTCCGGCTCCTTGTTCTTCCTGGAGGCTTCCGTTGCCTGGGGACCCTCTGACGATTGCTGAGCCATAGTTGTATCATCCTGAGCCATTATGCTGACAATTTCTTGTAGAACCTCGTTCTTCTCTTCCGAGTGAACATAGCTACTATCTTCTTCAAGCCGACTCTGAGAGGAGGGGAGGTATGAGCTGTCTTCCTTTCCCCTCCTCTAAGAGGAATTTTCCGAACTGGGCTCCTTTTCCTCTGATTCTTCCTTCCCGCTGTCTTCCTCTTCATCTTCTTCATTGAAGATCGCTGTAATCAACGCTGAGATGATGGGCCTGTTAGTTAGGCATTTGTATTTGAACATTGTCGATTGCACGGTGTTGCTAATGGCATTCCCAGAATCCTCAGACCCAAATGAACTTGGAGAGGCATAAGCAAGCGGGGAGACCCGCCGCGAGCTTTGAATTCCCCTGCCTCCAGATTGTCCCCTCTGTCCATAGTTCCTCCCACGGCAGGAAGTGGCTCGTTGACGAGGAGCCATGTTAGTCGAATGATCCGTCGTTGCCTTCAACTGCTTGCCCTTTATCGCTATCTCCTCCCTTTTCACCTCAGACGTGATGAATTTGAAGAGTCTTGCTACAAAGAGAAGGATTCCTTGAAACAGTGCCTGTACCCCGACTACGATCTTCCCACAATGCCGAGAGTGTGTCTTCCTCCCTGCACAATGCCTGGCTTTGCATAGAGGAATACTCTCTCCAGCACCTCCCTCCTTCCTCACCAGACCAACATTCTCTTACGCAACAGGGCTGCAATTCCGCGCCTGAACAGACCAACATTCCTCCCCGAACATCCTGGTGTTCATTCTGCTATACCCTTCGATAATCCCTTAGGACAGCAGCCGGCGTAAATGGCATTGAATGCCATTCAATTCAGCAGTGTTGAACTTCATTACATAGCTCCAGGATGCTGGCTCGCTGTACACTCCTCGTGGTCGACACATGGCCTTTGTTTGTTGTGCTGGCACCCGCATCCGGGTCTTTTTTTTTCCTTTTTTGTAAGCAATCAAAATTTTCATTAATTTACATAGAAGACAAGTAGGAGTTAACATGTGCAAACCCTATCTAAGGAGAGTACCTTTGAGATGTCCAAACCATACTCGTTGGGTGTAAACTAAGTAGAGACCATATTCCCTTGAGAGGAAAACCAGATGGTCCTCTTGGTATGTTTGAATATAGTTTTTAGTCTATAATATAGTGAAAATAATAATGTATATATTGATAAATAACATGAAAAATAGTGACAGAGAAAAATATTACAAAACTTTCTTGAGGTCTTTCTTGGTGAGCTTGGTCATCCTTGGCAGGGTACTTAAAAGGTTCATCGTGGCCTTTTGTTATCCAATGAGGTCACTCATACTATGTGAAAACACCATACGAGTTGGTCGATTTATTTTTATGTGAAGTATATTCTTTCTGGCTCAATGTCGTAGTAATTTCATTGGTCTCAATTTTGACATCGACCACGTATACTGAAGTTTTTACTTCCTCCCTTGGGCTACCTAATTCCTTCTCCTTTGATTTTTGATTTCCATAAATTTAAGTT
Organism: Pinus taeda; assembly: GCA_000404065.3. NCBI lineage: Eukaryota > Viridiplantae > Streptophyta > Pinopsida > Pinales > Pinaceae > Pinus > Pinus taeda. The sequence goes on along the minus strand of APFE031264271.1, from coordinate 19,125 downwards.
CTAAGAGGTTTAGAGCCTTTAATACAAGAGTTAGAACTAATTGATTACACTGAAATATTCGGTGAAGCCAAATATGGAGGAGGCAAGAATTGAATTAAATTCTTGATTACAAACAATTCATGGTTACGTTTTTTTTCTTTTTAGGTAGGCACCATTTTCAATATATTTTCCCAAATTTATATATAATACATGGAGTTAACATGTGTAGAGTATATATAACAACCATACATTCGAGATGGATACTTCATACTAGGTAGGCACAAAATAAGGAGAGACCATCCTCCATCAAGATGGAAACCAGATGATCATCTTAATAGGTCTGAGGATCGTTTTTGAGATCAAAATATAGGAACAAGAATAAAATAGATACCAATAGATAATATGAAAATTACTGACATATAACAAACTTAGAAATCTTTTCATAAGACTTGCTGGTGAGGTTGGTCATCCTTGGAAGGGTATTGAAAGGGGTCACCATGGCCTCTTGGAAGTCGAGGGTGGCCCCACTTAATGAACACACCATAGGAACTACTGATGGTCTTTTCCTAGGAATTCTCCCATTTCTGTGTGACTATGGCAATGCTTTCTCTGGTAACAATATGGACACCCTCCACCTCAAACAAAATTTGATTATCCTACCTAAATCGACCTAGTTCTTTCTCCTTGTATTTTTGAGATTTAATAATCTTAGCGATGGGAGGTTTATATTGGTGAACATAATATTTTGAACCATATTATTGCGTTCGAGCGTTGGGTAAGGCTAGAGGAGGAGGAGGTATGAATTCAATTCCTAACTCCCCAGTGAGGGCTTTCAAAGGTAGATGAGCCTAAATTAGATGGGATTCCATATTCGTTATTTTTCCTTTAGTGAGATATAGGACTGTTTCATGGCTACTCACATAATGACCTCGTAAATTATTTATATCCCAAATCCCATTACAGGTATTTATGGGTTCTTAGGCTTCCATGGTGGAAATCTAGAGAAATAACTGTTGAGGAATGTCCTCATCATATTACTCCATGCTTAGAGCATGACATGTTGGGGGACGCTGAGGAAACTTGATTTTGTTCCATGTCAAAATTTTGTTTCGACTAGGGGAAAACAATTAGGGGGAACATGTTTCTTGCAATTATTTATTACTACATGATCTATATAAAAGATGTACACAATTACAAGTGTATGTGAATTTTTCATTGATAATCAATTAGATTAATATTTACAAAAAGGTGTATAGAAAGATTCTTCATATTCCTCTTAGTAATGAAACTTTAAGGATTAGAGATCACTTCAATTACATCTCTTTTTACCACACATATATGCAACATAATTAGACTTCCAACCACTTATGAAAAGAAGGTATAAATTGGGAAAAGGACTTGTGGCAGGTGTTGGAAAAACATGAGGGCAACAACTACGCTTACATTCATAGGAATTTGAGAGACCACGTGCAAGGGTTGTAATGAAAAACATATATTTTTTGATAGTTTATATTTGCACTATCTTTCAAACACTATTATATCTAGGTAGTTTTGTACACTCAGTAGGATCTAATATCCTTTTTTCTACATCATGTTATGAATTGATTTCTAATAATATATATTTTTCAAACCAAAATATGGTTTTATGTTAACGAAGTGATAAACACTTTTAGAACGTATTTGCGAAAACAACACAAATAAACCTTATGTGTATCTTTAAAATATAATTTTGGATCCTTTTCTCAATGAATGAAAATTATGATTTTTTTCCTTGGGTGGAAGAAACACATTATACAAAATTTCAATAATTAATTTAAGATTTCATTACAATAGGAATTTTTTATTTTTTTATTAGATTGATTGTACTGTCTTTGATGAAAGAACCACATGTCTTATTGAATAAACCAATCTAAAATTTTGGATTAAAAGAAAAATCCTTGCAATAACACATTATAGCTATATTATAACACTTCATCTTTTAACCCTTTTCAAGTTATGCTTTCTAGCGAATTTTGCATGGAGTCTAGTAGGAATTTATTGGAATCACAATTTTGAGTTGTGTACTAGGTACAATTTGAGTGTCCCAATTTTTCTTTAGGGTTTCAAGTCTAATTTTGCATAAAAAAATGCCTTTTAAACACTAAAACCATTAGGAGGGAAAATAGGTGGTTATCCTGATAGGTCTAAGGATAGTTTTTGAGTATATAATATAGGGACAAGAATAATATAGATATCAATAGATAATATTAAAGTTGCTGACATAGCACAAAGTTAGAAGCATTTTCCTCAGACTTGTTGCTGAACGTGGTCATCCTTGGAAAGGTACTAAAAGGGATCACGATGGCCTTCTGGAAGCCAAGGAAGGTGCTCCCTATGGTGTAGGTAAATTCTAAGTGTGTACGTAAACAAATCCTCTAGCCCAAGAGAGTGGGTTTACAGACAAACAATCTATGGAAATTCTCATTAAGCTAGAATCAATTAAGAGGGCCTACCTCTTAGAACGATATTCTGCTTGGTGTTGGTCATGCTTCCTCACTCCAGCTACCTTCCATTTCCTTCCTTCGAATACCTAAAACAAGAAAACAACAACAACAACAACAAACGTGACAAAATACAATATTGTATTCAGCCTACTTAATAGGTCAAGTAAAAATTAAGCCATAAATATGTAAAATGACACTTCATGTAGGAAATTAATTGATAGTTTCAATAATATAAATCAGAAAGAGATTAGAACTGGTGCCTTGACATTGTTGGTCTCCTCTGATATATCAGGGTTGCCACACTTCTACTAGCACTTCATGGATAGCCCCAAAAAATGGAAGTTTTAAGGCCTCTTTCCCTCTAGTCTCAAACCAAACCAAAATCACATTATTATCCCTCAAACATACACTATAAATCTATAAGCTATAGATGAATTATTGGTTATTCACACTTGCTCCAAAACTCCAACTAGAACTAGTTTTGGCTTGGGAAAATAGAGGTTTATATAGCTTGGATGGAGGGGAGATGGTTCCTCTAATAGGGGAAAGGAGCCCAAACTAACTTCCTCACCTCCATCTGACCCAACCATTTAATAGACTTCCGTCAAGAAGCTTCTAGACCTGGAATCTTTGACTGCATATTTAAAAAAACTTTCCAAAAGAGGATCAACACGACTAAAAAGGGCTTAGTCGCTATGATCGGCACTAGTGCTGGTTTTAATCTCTGCAAATCGATGAGAGGAGGACACAGGTCATTAGCATTGATCTTGTAAACTGGGGTAAAAGGAAGATTTTTGGGAAATGATGCAAAAGGGAATTGTTCTGCTCATGAAGAGGGACATAATGAGAGTTTGTTCATGATGGGAAAGCATGTAGGGTTCACTGTAGAGGTCCTCTAGGATCATGGAATGGGGAGTATAAGGACAGTAAAAAAATGTTGTGTAACACTCCACTATGAACACACCAAACGAATTATTAGTGCTCTTTCCCTGTGAAGTTTTCCCTCTCTATCTGTATGACAATTCTTTCACTGGTAATAACTTGGACATTCTCCACCCGAACCAAATTTTTATCATGCTACTTGGAGCCACCTAGTTCTTTCTCACTGTAACTCCCAGAGTCACGTTAAATGAGCTTGCTCTGTAGGAGCATAGGTTTTATATGCAAACCTATGCAATCATTTGAAAATTCATGGGTTTATGGCCCACTGAAAAATCCTTACAAATGTGGATAAGATACCACCCAAAAGGAAGCATTGACCTACACCTAGGTTCAAAGCGTTTCTTTACTGTGGTTTTTGCGAACATCGAAGACAGGGATAGAGTTTTTGAACGTGGTCCCTACTTCTTTGTTGCTGCAGGTCTCTATATTCGACCTTGGATCATGAATTTTGTCCCAAAACGTGAGACCTTTACTTCAGTCCCGGTTTGGGTAAGGTTCTATTGTCTTCTGCTTGATTATTGGCAAACATAATCCTTAAATAGTAAATAGGAAATAGTTGTGAAGTGATGCGTCACAACAATATATATATATTCTTCTTAAATAAATTTAGAAATATGGAATATAGGCAGTAAGCTTCTATTCATTAAAACACAAATGAAGGAGCATATTTCTTATGTAAAGAATTGCGACTATTCCCTTAATATACAAAAAAGAAAATTGAGTTTCATGTGGACAAACAAGAACAATACAAGTGAATATTAATTAAAGTGAAGGTGTAAAAGAACAATAAGTAAATTGTATACATTTTCTTTTGAAATAGTCAATAGTCTGGAAAGTGGAAATTTACGCATGTAGATAACCCATGAAGGAGAAAGAATGTTGAAGCAGTATTTTAGTCAGTGTTTTAATAAAATGAATCTAGTTCATAGACATAAAGAATCGTTCTCATAATATCAATAGAAGGTTTCTCGATACCATTAGTCAGTACCCGCTAAGCTAAGCCATAACCAGGAGGTGAATAGAGTCTAGCAATTCTGTTTTCATCCACAACCCATTATCTGGTAGGTTTTTGGATAACCAAGTAAGCGAGAAGCATTATAGACACTAGTAGAGATCGTGGAGGTCTTGAGAAAATGTCTAAACATGAGAAAGGAATAGAACACAGAGAGGAAAATTGTGCATTTGAATGAGACTAACTATACCGAAACTATAAAAGCAACCACTTATTGCATATAGAACTATGTAAAACAAAAACAGACTCATGATTTAAAGAAAAAATGTAAACCATCACTAGAAGAAAATTAACTCATGAACCCAGATAGAGCATGGTACTACTTGTAATAAAAATGAGAGACATTCTTAAATTAAAAAAGAAAATGTATAGAAAATTGGCAGTCGTGGATGTATAGGCTTCCTCTCAAAAGGACTTAGTCATCCTGGGAGGGCTCTTAGTGCTCCTAGAATTAGGAACCCCCTCTTTGCAAAAGATACAAAAGGGAAAAATTCATGAGAATGTGGTAGACTTTTCTTCCAAGTAAATAATAGAGACATTATCCAAAAATGACAAATATGTAGACATATCTATTCCCAGGAAAAATAAGAAGATAATTCCCAAAACAATTACAGGAGAAATGCATTCTAAATCAGTTAATAAACCCAGGTGAAACCCTCAACAAACATAATAAAGTTTGTAAAGTAATTTGGCAGTATGAATCGAAAGGATTATTAATGGTTCCAGCAGCTGCGAAGGAACCCTGGAAACAAGAAGAGAGGTAAAGAGTTAGATGAACCCAGTGGTAAATAAAACATTTAAGCCCTATGTCAACGAAACCACCATAAGAAGAAAGACAATGGAACCCGACTTAATTGTTAATAAATCAAGTAGAACCCATCACCTAGGTAGGTTAAATGGGTAGACCTCATGGAGAAGGGAACATGAAAATTCAAATAAACAATGCAATTAGTAACTAGATAAGTATCATAATGATTTACGAAACTCAAAAAGACAAAACTCATGGTTAACTACTGAGAATGAATTCGCTAGGCTAAAGAAATCGCATCTGAAGAAAGAAAGTAGCCCCACTATTGGAAATAAAACTCGACAGAAGATGTATGGAAACCAGACTTAGTGGGGGAACGAATAACTTCCCTCCAGAACAGTTTGTGCCTTGAA